>CAJFCO010000180.1:191101-251705 GCA_904066015.1 Synergus gifuensis | reverse complement strand
TCGGCCTCGATGGTCGGATGCAATGGAATGCGCTCTTGGCACCCGTACTACGTTATGTTTATGCTAATAGTAATAACAATAACAGTGTGGATCGTCGATGCACCTCAATAAACCATAATGCATTTGTTTTTGTTTTAAATATTTATGTCACAATGTAAAACTGACATTGTATGACTAAGATATGTCTAGAATGCGGATTTTTAAATAAGAAAAATGTCTAGATTAAAATTTACAAGAATGATTTCATTGTCAATGTTAATGAGATCTGAGGTCACTCTGAAACATATTTTTCATTGTTGGATATGCATAGTTTGATTTAATGACTTGCGTGGGATTCATTGAATCTTCGTAACGTCATTTTTAAGGATTTTTAAAGAATGAAAATAACCTGGAACACGGAGTGTCTAAATATAAATATTGTATAACAAAAAATATGAGAGGGAAGAGATACTTTTGATTTATCATTTTATTTTTTCATTTGATTTTTTTTTATTTAATAGAATTGACTTTTTTGTTCCCTGGTGTCATTTAATTATTTTAGTTATTTTAATTAAGTGTATGCGAATCTGATATTGAAAGAAACTAATTCCAGAAAGAATAATAGACAGAACTAGAGAAAGTTTCGTAACACTTATACATGCCAGGTGTAAAGAAAACTTGCGCGAGTTCTGTTGTCAATTTATTGTCATGGAAACGACCGCCGTCGCTGTCATTTCGATTAGAACGAGGTCTCCAGTGTTTTTTCACCGTGCTAGCAATTTTCAGCAATTTGTACACACGTGTTCCAATGAATTACACGTGTAAAAATAAGAAATAATCTCAATTTTCGAATAATTTTTTAAATGGAGAATAATGGTCGTCGCGGACAGACGGAGGACCTTCATAGTGTCTACCGCTGGTAATTTTTTTGGAATCCCGACTCAGGATGAGACAAAAACAGAAAATGTTTCTGTCCTCGAAAAGTTTTTGGATCAATCGACTTGCAGGACTTTGTGTGCACATCCATATTCAGAAAATTCTGATCAGCTTTCTTTAAAATTATCGAACGAGCTGCCAATAGGAAAAAATACTCTAGTTTTCTTCAAGGTAAATAAATTCTGAAACGAGTCCTAATTACCAAAAAAATAATAATTTTATTTAGTCTTATAATTATTTTGAAAAATAAATAGGTAAATGCGTCTGCGGTCACGGAAGAAAATTTCCATGAACTCGTGCAGGTGACATCAACAGGTAAAAATGGAGGGTCATCCCTTATTGAAGCCCTCCGTCAAGTATGGGTCCCAACTCTTAAATCTTCAGGAGTGGATGCATCCTCCTTAAAAAAATTGGAAGAAGATATTTTGGGTCCGAGACCTTCGACGTCCATTGAAGAAGAGGAACTATTTTGGCACCGAAAATCTAAAGATGCAAAAAAAAGCGAGGAGAGGAAGCTCTACCAACAAGCTACAAGCTTTTTGAAGAAAATTAGGGTGGAGCTTGAAAGTGCAGCTGTTTCCAAGTTAGTGATGCATTCTCTTAAATCATTTCAGCTTTTGTTTATTCAGATGCTGATCGTAAAAAGAAGAATTTAAATGTTGATATTAAATTTGTAGAGAAGGTCTTGCTGGTCTCGAAGAAACACTCGAAGTTTCATCAGGATTCGTGGATGATCTCTGGAAACTAAAGAGTCAAGTTTATAGCGAGGATCGCATGAAATCATTGTTGAATGTTGTTGGAAATGAAGTTGTCATTCTTGTGGAAAACCTCATCAGTGGGGTAGGGTATTTCATTATTAATCCTTAGATGCCACACTGGGGTGCAGTTTACCCCAGCCGTTTCTTGCGCAATTTTAAATAAGTAAAACCACGAAATCGATACTTATGGCGACATCTGTCGTTCATTTCATTTCATTTTTTTTTTTTCATTTTTCATTTTTCATTTTCATTTCATTTCATTTTCATTAATTTCATTTTTTTAAGATACAAGATTTCTATAATTGAATAATTTGCCTATATAAATGATTAAAGTACTTACTAAACATTATACAAAAAAATTTTCAGCCAAAAATATTCAATAGTTTCTTCATAATAACATTTTTTTCACTGGGGTGCAATTTACCCCGGTGTGGTTTTACCAGAAAAGTGTGGCAGCTAAGGGTTAAAAAAATAAATACATGTTTATATTATTATAATATATAATAAATTAAATAATAAATTATATATTATGGTTTCTTACATGTAGGTAAAAACTTCTGAAGGACGAGTTAAGGATGAAACTGTGGAATTAGGAGCCACAGCCTGCGAAAAATGGACCACTGTATCCGAAAAATTCACAGGATTATTTTGGCCTCATCATTCTCTTCATCCTTGGAAAGGGCCCATTTTTAAACCAAAGAAGTGTGAAAAACTGGGCAAAAGATTGAAGTAAGTTTTTTTGTAAGACGAAGAAAAATTTTTTAAACAGCAGCGGTGAAATTTTTTTATAATGCAGAGGTATATTTTTTGTTCAGGGAAATAGCTGAATTTAGAGCTCAACATCGGCAATTAACTAGATTATTGACACCAAAAGAGAGAGCTAGTCTAGGCACAGATGCATTACTTCAAAGTTTTGAGGATATCCAAGGTGATTAAATAAAATGTTCCCGAGAAAGAAAATTTGAAAAAGCGTAATACGTATTTCTATTTAAAAATAATAAATTTCTCAGGATTAGGAGATGATCAAAAGGATCTTGACTGGGAAAGACTCAGGCGAAAATTTGAAGATGGTTTGGCTCCTGCTGAGAAGAAGGTGGCCGAGAAATTAAAGACACAGATTGCAGATGCTAAAAATTCTACATCGATGGCTGCAGAGTTCAGAAGATATAGTGAATTGATGAAAAGGGACAGAATTAAAAGGGATCTTCGGAGTGAACGTGAAGCTCTCTTGTCTGCTTTTGCTCATCTAGTTGGTAAGGAACTTTCCTAATATAAAGACAAATTTCTCAAAATAAGCGAATTTAATTATTTCAAATAATTTTCAGAATCCTGTCGAGCTGGTCCGGATACAGAAACCCTTTTAGACACTCCACCAATTTTGCAGGAAATTCAGACAGCAAGGGCATCTGAATTGAGATTGGAAAGTTTGCATAAATTAGGAAAGGAGTTGTTGTCTGACTTGCCTGGGTATGAGGAAGTTTCTGAAAAAGTGATTGATGCTTCGAAGGATGCTGAAAGAAAGCGACACCAACTGGTAGATTCATGGATTTCTGAAACTACAGATGCCATATCCAATAAAGAGATCTCTTTAGGAACTGATTCAGCAGTAGTTGAACTGACTGGAGCAAGTATGATGAGAGTAAACTATGATCCAAGACTAACAACTCTGATCAGAGAAGCAAGAGCTTTAGCAGGTCAAGGTGTAGAGCTTCCGAGGGAAGTCAAAGATCTGGTAGAACAAGCGAGTTCTTTGGCAAGACGAGCCAGAGCTCTTCAGCAAGTTGCTAATTTCCACAACACCATAGGAGATCGCATGGTTCCATCACAAAGACCTTTGATGTTATCAGCTGCTTTAGAACTTGCTCGAGCTGTTCAGGAACAATCTGGAGTTGTCTGGTCTGATCCTCATGCTGTTGATGCTTATACTGCACGCTTAAATCGACTGGTGATTATAAAAAATCATTTCTAGTCGTTAATATTAACTACTAGTAGTTGCTGTAAAGGTATATTTCTTCTAGGTAAAACTCTTTGCTCAGCAAAATGCCGAACTTGCTGCAAAACATTCTACCTTGAGGGATTTGGTATCAAATTTACTAAAAGGTGATGCAGTCAACTTAGCGGTCAATCAAAACACCTGGAAAGAGACCTTGAAAAATATGCGATCAATTGTTGATTCTGTGGAAGCTGAGTATGGAAATACAAAGGCTTGGAAGCTGCATTGGGATCGTCAGTTGTTGAAGGCATTGGGTGTTGCTTACAGGTTTGATCTTAATTTTTAAACCAATAATTTCTGTTTATCTTTTTTTATTCAAATAATTTTCTTATTTACAGAGCTGCTCTTTCACCACTGCTGAAGAAGCTACCAGAGATCAGAATTGAGTTAACATTTCGCTATGGAGCACTCCAATGGAGACCACCACTTGAAGAGATTCGAGCTAAGCTTTACTCAGGCATCCGTCGATTCCTAGCAATCCCAACAAATTTTAGAGGCGTTGGTGATCAAGCTGATGCAGAATTTAATACCTTAATTCAAAGGTCTGCCTATCTCTATGGAGGAGTCTACAAAGAAGCGGAAATAGTCCTCAGCGCTCTCGAAGTTCTTCGATCTAAATGGATACCTCTTGCTGCACCAGCTAAAATTGATGCTGGAGAACAGTGAGTCACTCTCTACGAAAACTGATGATTACGAAAACTTTGTCAATTATTTTCATCAATTATATTTTCAGGCTCAAAGGGAAAAGTCCACAAGAGTGGGAACGATCTTTCAAAGAAGCGAAGCAATGGGCTCAAGAAGTTGGGAAACTGAGAGGCAGTGATGTAAAAATTTGGTGCATTGTTGTTGATACAGCAACTGCTCGGAACGATTTAGAGTCAGCATCTCGAAGATACTGGGAAAGAATGTCTTCTGATTTGCGTACAGAAGCATCTTCAAGATTGGTAGCGATAGTCGAATTTTTGTCATTGTCAGCTAGAGAATTGGACAGAAGACCTCATAATGTTGAAGAAATTGGTTTGGCTTATGAGACATACTCTCGAATTCAAAAAGAATCTGAAGCAACTTCTCAAGAACTGGAAGCTGTTTCTGGGTTTGCTAGAGTTTTGGCTGCTTGGACAAGAGAAAAGTTAGAAGGTAATTCCTATTCTGTAATTGTTGTCTATTTTGTTGTAGATCTCTATAAAAATCCTTACAATATTTTTCCAGGAATCAGTGGCGCACATGCTGCATGGGAAAGCCTAACAGAGCGATTGGAAAGGCATCAGACGGTAATGACTCGTCAGGTGGAAGATGCTAAAGTGAATCTCCGACACAGAGCAATAGCCCTACGTGATGATAGAGAAAGATGGGAAGCTAAATGGTCATCAAAACCAGAAGATATTACTATAGATTGGCTAGATTCCATGAAAGAACGATGGGCGACCTTGAAACAACAAAGAGATTTCTTACGATCTGATTGTCAAAGAATAGGCCTCCAACTGAACGAAATTCTTGAGGAGGACCCAGACAGTTCCGAAACATTGGAAGTTCAACTCGAAGCTGAAGAGCTGAATTGCAAATTCCAATTAGAGTTTCTCGATGAGTTGAAGAAGCAAGAGGATGAGGAGTGGTCTGTCGCTAGAAGAAGGCTGCCAAGACTTTATGATTGGTTAGATTCATGGGAAGCGAGATTTCAGTTGCATTCTAAGGATCAAGAAACAGGCGAGTCAAAAATTCCACAAATGGCTGTTGAGAATAAATCTTTTGTTAAGAAAAAAATCAGAGAGATAAGAGCAGGGATTGAGTGGATTCAGTATCTCAGGGGAGATGAATTGGCAGAAGAACATTGGTCAGAGTTGAAACCAATTTTAAAACTGAAGGATGTTATTCATCCTCGGAATATCACCTTGGGACACTTGCTGAATTGTTCTAAAGATATTGAAGAAAATGCAGAACGTGTAAAAGAAATCGCTAAGAGAGCTGCTGCTGAGAGTGGAATTCGTCAGGCTTTAATTGAACTCGAAGCTTGGGAAGGGTCAACAGTACTTCCATTGCAAGAATCAACAGACAGCAAGAATCTCAAGATTTACCTTGTTGGAGAATATGGTCCACTTTTGGCAAGAGCTGGTGAGCTTAGACTTTTGTTAGAAGGAGCAAAGGGTGCACCAGGTTATGAAAGGTTTGCATCCCGAGTTGCTAGATGTGAAGCTGCTTTGTACGAATTAGAAGAAAGGATCAAAGTGCTCAGTATGCTTCAGAGAAAATGGGTCTATCTGGAACCAGTCTATGGAGGCGGTGCATCACCAAAAGATTCTGGTAGATGGTTAAGAGCTGACAAGGAGTTTAGGTATGTGATGAACGAAATAGTCAAAGATCCGAGAATACCTTCTCTGAGGAAGCTGCCTCTACCAGCTCTCACGAATCTAAAAGACCTTTTAGACAGATGTCAAAGAAGTCTTGATGAGTTCCTGGAAGAAAAAAGATCATCATATCCACGACTGTATTTCTTGAGTGATGAGGATCTGTTGGAACTGGTTTCAGGAACAGGAAAGGGTCTTGAAACTCAATTGCCAAAGCTCTACCAAGGTGTTGGTTCAATTGAGAGAGAGAAGAACGTGATTAAAAGCGTCGTTTCTCCTGAAGGTGAAGTTCTGAAACTACCACAACCTATTGATACGAGTGACGCTCTTCCTCAGTGGTTAATAAATCTGGAAGAGGGGATGAGGAATGCTCTGCGTCAAAATCTCTCTAAGTGTCTTTCCGACTCAGCTGCAGATCCTTCATCATACCCAGCTCAAATCCTACTCCTTTCTGGAAGAATTCTCTTCACAGAAAGATGTGAAGCAGTTATGAAGGAAGGAAAGGATTCAGTCAAGAAGCTCGTGGAATATTTGGAAACTCAGAGAGCGAAATACAGAGGCTTGGAAGATGCTGGGGATAAGCTGACAGCTTTGAAGGCTCGGGGACTTCTTTTAGATACAGTGCATCATCTCCAAGTGACTAGAACTATTCTTGGAATTATCGCAGACAAGGAAAGTGTTGATTGGACCTGGAACAGACAACTTAGAAGCTACAGAAGAGGGAATGGAGCAGTTGTCAGATGTGCTGGAGCAGAATTTCCTTATCGTTTTGAATATCAAGGAGCTGCTCTTGGTCTTGTGAGAACTCCTCTAACTGAAAGATGCTTCTTAGCACTGACTCAGGCTATGAAATTAGGTCTTGGTGGAAGTCCTACTGGTCCAGCTGGTACTGGAAAGACAGAGAGTGTTAAAGCTTTAGGAGCAATTTTAGGTCGTCTTGTCATCGTTTTTAATTGTGATGAAGGTATGGACGCTGGAAGTATGCGTCGAATTCTCGGAGGTCTTGCACAATCTGGTGCCTGGGGTTGCTTCGATGAGTTCAATCGTCTCGAGGAGGAAACTTTGAGCGCTGTTGCGATGTTAGTTAGGCCACTTCAAGAAGCAGTTAGAGATGGAGCAACAACAGTAACTCTAGGTATTCAGAATGTTACTCTGGATCCACATTGCTGTGTTTTTATCACGATGAACCCTGCGAGTAATGACTATGGTGGTCGACACAAGCTACCAGATTCCTTAGCCAGATTGTTCAGACCGATTGGAATGGCTCACCCTGATAAGACCAACATCGTCCGAGCAATGCTGGAGTGTGCGGGTTTTCTAGAGGCTTCTAGTCTGGCTAATCAGTTGGTTGAGACGATTGATATTGCGGAAAAGTTGTTGTCCAAACAGCCTCATTATGATTGGGGTCTTAGGGCCCTCAAGTCTGTTTTGGATGCTATTCCATCCCATAGCAAAACTGCAGATATGAATGAAAGTACCAGGTAAGAGACTATAAAGCTAAAAAAGACACTTAAGTATATTTTTTTAATTGATTTGAACTTTTTTCAGACTTCTCATTGCTATCAAGGCATCTACTCTCCCTAAGCTAAACGAAGAAGATACGGAAAAATTTGTTGCTCTTTTGAATGACGTATTTCCAAAAACAAACCAATCTTCTGATTCAAGAGAGAGGCCAGATTTGCAAATCAGCTTGATGGAGATTTGTGAATCGAAAGGTTTACAAGAGGACATAGTCAGTAGATGTATTCAGTTGAACGATCAGCTACGAAGTCGAACTGGTGTCGCAGTAATCGGACCACCAGGAAGTGGAAAGACTTTGGTGAGAAAGATGTTAGCTGAAGCTTTAGCAAATTTAGGCGAACCAGTCAAGCAGTTGATAGTTTATCCTGGAGCAGTTCCAAAGTCAAAACTTTTAGGAAAAGTTGATCCTCAAACAAGGGAATGGAAAGAGGGTTTATTATCAAATGCGGTGTCGTCAGCTGGTGAAACTTCAACGTGGATTGTTTTCAATGGTGATGTAGAACCTGTATGGGCAGAAGCTCTGAACTCAGCCTTGGATGATAATCGTATACTAACGCTTCCAAATGGTGTTGGTATGAGACTTGGAAGTGGAACTCGATTCATTTTCGAGACTCACAAACTAGATGCTGCAAGTCCAGCCACAGTCTCACGACTTGGAGTTCTACATCTTGGATCGACTTCCATTTCTGCTATAATTACACCCAACCTTCTTGAAGGTCTTTCAACAATTGCCAAGGATATCGCCAATACCCCTTTGCACAATGGAATTAAAGAGGTTTTGAAGATCAATAAAGAATATTCCTCAGCATCAGGCTTGATCAATGGCGCTCTGCCTCATTTAAGAAAGGCTGATACTCAAACCTTGGGGACTTTTGCACTTTTAGCTTCTCTATGCAGTCAAATAGAAGATTCCCCCCAAAAAGATGAGCTAGCTCGCTTAATTTATCAATGGACAGATGGTTGGTGTCCTGATCCTCAAAAGCCATTTTATATTTTGTACAATTCGGAAACTGATCGTTTAGAACCTTTGGAAAGCTCTGATAAACCAATAACAACTGAGACTGGTCCAGTCTACCTCTCGGGGGCTATTCAACAAGCAATGGCGATAGTTTTGCCTTGGATAGAAAATAACATATCGGTGTTGATTCGTGGACCTGATGGATGTGGAAAAACTTCTCTGATAGGAATTATTTCCTCATCAATCAGAGATAGCGCTAGTGTATCTTCATCTGTAATAAAAGGGTCTTCTCTCTATGGTCCTCGGGATCTTATTGCAAGACTCAAAAGAGCTTGCGTCCAAGTGGAGTCATCGTCACATGGGAGAATCTATCGACCTAAAAATGGTTCTCGATTGATTTTGATTATAGAAGACTTACACTTGGCGTCAAAGGACTTGCAAGAACTTGTTCGAGAATTACTTCAAGAAGGAGGTTTTCATGAGGATGACTTGGAGTTTGCGAGTATACCTTTAACAGTTGTCTGCACTGGAGACTCATGCACCAAAGTTCATCCAAGATTGAATGCTCTATTGGTTACTCATTATCTACCTCGCCAAACATCGAAGGACATGGAAGCTATTGTTGAACTTCATCTGAGGAGTGCTTTGAAATGTGGTGACGTTATGGTTGAATCCTGGGTCACAAGAATGGCACCAACGATGGTAGAGGCATTTGGAACGATTTGTCCTCCTAAAGATTCATCTTCAAGATGGTCTTATAAGGATTTGGCACTGTGGTCAGACTCGATGATGTATTATCCGACAGCTGAGAATGAAGAAGATATTACAGCTCATCTGTTATACACAGGACGTCAGCTCTTCATGCCTAGATTGAATGCGAAAGATTTGCAACGTTGGGAGTTGGTTATATCTTCGAGGATACCATCTAATAAGATTACAAATGATGTTTATATTTGGAAAGGAGGAAATCTTGGATTGACTCCACTGGAAGAGGAATTATGGAAGAAGGAGATGGAAGGAGCTGCTGCTCGATGTGCAAGGGAAGGGGAACCTTTGAAGGATGTAATCTCATCACATCTCTTGCAAACAGCTGCTAGTATCAGCTGGGCTTTAGGAAATGAACAACATGGGATTATTCTCGTAGGTAGACCTGGAGCTGGACGAAGATCTGCAGTTAGGTTACTCAGTACCTATAATTCAATGCACATGGTCTCCTTTGGACCAGGACGAGGTACAGGGGCGTTCAAAGCAGCTGTGCAGTCTGCTGCAATAGATGGGGAGCCAACAATTCTTCTTCTGGAGGAACATCACATAAGGGAAGAGGGTTTGGCAATTCTTGCTGGTGCTTTCGTGTCGCAAGGGGAAATTCCAGGTTTGCTGACTCCTCAAGAGCTGGATGGTCTAGTAGCTCCCTTGTCTGAGCTAGCAAGAAGGGAGGATTTTTCTGGAACATTAGAACAGTATTTTTACCACCGGTTACGAGCTCTTCTTAGAGTGATAGTGGTACTGGATGTAAATGATATTAACGCTTCGTGGTTGAATCGTTCAAGTCTTCTGCGACATTGTGTCTTTGTTGGTCAGGGACCAGGAAGAGAATGGTGGTCTTTGGAAGGATCTTTGACTGAGTTAGCAGTTCATCAGAGTGGAGTTGAGAACGTAGCACAAGATGAATCATTTGGTGTGAAGGATATAGTGAAGGCACATTTACAAGCACCTCGACATCAGCAAGCTCCTGCTAGATTTTTAGCTATGTTGAATGTTTGGAGGCACCTTCGTGAGAAGTGGATGAAAGAAATCGAGGAGAAGCTTCAGAGTCTTGAAGCTGGGATTAGTAGGCTGAGAGATGCTGGAGATCGAGTTGCAAAGTTGGAGGAGGAAGCTGATAAGCAACGTCAAGAATTGGAAGTGGAGAAAGGACGTGCTAATGCAGCTTTGGAACAAATCACTGCAACAATGCGAGGAGCTACTGGACAGAGAGGAGAAATGACGACCTTGAAAGCTGAAACAGAACGAGAAAGTGCGGAATTGGCACGTCGGAAAGCTGATATTGAAGGAGAACTAGGCAAAGTGGAGCCACTGGTTGAACAAGCTGCTCAAGCAGTTGCTGGGATTGGAACTGATGCACTCTCCGAAGTTCGATCATTGAGGGCTCCTCCAGCTCCAGTAAGAGACGTTCTCGAAGGTGTCCTAAGATTAATGGGAATTAGAGACACTTCTTGGAACAGTATGAAGACTTTCTTGGCTAAACGAGGCGTTAAGGATGAAATCAGATCATGGGATGCAAGACGCAGTACACCTTCGAGTCTGGAAGCTGTTGCTAAGTTAATAAAAGAACGTCCTGAAAGCTTTGAAGAGAAAACTGCCAAGCGAGCTTCAGTTGCAGCTGCTCCATTAGCTGCTTGGGTTTTGGCTAACCTTCAGTATGGACAAATCTTGCAGCAGGTTGCTCCTTTGGAAAGAGAGCAAAGAGTTTTGGCAAATCGTCTAGGAGCTGCTGAAGCTCAGCTTGGGCGATTGGCTGAAGGTCTTAACACTGTGGAGAGTAAAGTAGCTCAGCTTCAAGAACAGCTGGCAGCTCATTCTAGAGGAGCTGCTGCCTTGCAGTTGAGAACTGAAGCCACTGAGGCTAGTTTGGCAACTGCGAGGGCACTTCTTCAGAAGTTGGATACTGAACACAGTGACTGGCAGAAACAATTTGAAGAGTTAACTGCTAGGAAGATAATTTTGGGTGCTGAAGCAGCTAATGCAGCTTCACTTTTGGTTTATCAAGATCCGACTAAAGACGATCATTGGAAAAGGTCTGTTTTGGATCTGTTGATTAATGAAAGAGAGCGTCTTCTCTGGAGAGCTCAAGGATTGCCAGTTGACACAGGGAGTCTAGTAGGAGCAGCTTGTGCTTTAAGAGGACCTCTGGTGCCTATTTTCATCGATCCTTCTGGAGTCGCTGTTTCTTGGTTAAGATCAAATGTGGGATCCAAACTGGAAGTTACGAAACCAGATGATAGTAAGTTCCTTATGAGTGTTGAATTAGCAGTTAGATTTGGAAAATCACTCCTCGTGGAGGAATTGGTTGAACTACCTTCTATCCTACTTCCACTTCTTCGACAAAGACCTTTACGATTAGGTGACAGAGTTTTGCCAGCTCAGCAAAGTTTCCAGCTGTTTCTTGCCACCAGAAGAGATCATCTCGATGGACTACCAAGTGAAGCTGATGCCATTCTGTTTAGAATCACTCTTGGTGCTGGTACTAGAAGCCTAGCAGAAAAATTCATTGAGAAAGTTATTTTGAAGGAAACTCCTGAGATAGAAGCTCAGCGAAGAGAAGCTTTAGAACGGGAAGAAAAATTATCTGGTGAAAGGGATGCTGCGAGATTAGATCTCTTGGCTCAGTTGGGAGCTGCTAGGGGTCAGGATCTTCTTCAAGAGTCACAAGGATCTCAAGGTGGATTGCTGTCATCTCTTGAAGTTACGCAATCCAAGGCTAAGGAGATTGCTCTTGCACTGGAAAAAAGTCGGCACAGCTTTGAAGACGTAACAAAGAGGATGAAAGAGCATGAAAAATTAGCTAAATTTTCCGCGAGTTTCTTTAAAAATGTCAGGTTTTTAAGTTCTCTGAGTTCTCTCTACGTTTTTTCAAATGAGGCTTTGACTGATATTTACCTTGAAGCGGAGAAAGACAGAAACTCGCTTAAATCGGAGGATAAAGCTGAGAGGGATAGGTATCTAGAAAAGAGGTAAATTGATATTGGATGAAGTATGCAAGATATAGGGAAATTATATTTTGTTTATTTTGTTTATTTATTTTACAGTCTTGTTGCGCTAACGCTTCATCATTGCACGAAAGCTGCATACAGAAAACATAGGCTACCCTTGGCTCTTCATTTGGCTTTATCCGTGTCACCAGTTTCTGAAGCTGAACGGAATTTGCTTGTGAATGGAGGAAGTTTCGCTGTAGGTAGCACCATAGATTTCAAGACACCTGAGTGGATTCCTGAGGAGAGAAAATCAGCTGTTAGGGCTCTTACGTCCACTCTGCCTCAGGTGGCTAAATCTTTGAATAAATTCAATTTCTTGAATTGCTGAGTTCTAGTTATAATAACATTAAACCTTATTGATTGCAGATAGCATCAAAGATGAAACCAGTTTGGTTTGAGAATGTCTCTCACATTTATGCTGATAAAACTGTTAGCTCCTTTGAGAAGGTTTTAGTCATCCAAGCTCTTCGTCCTGATCATCTTCACACGGCTCTATCTAAATGGGCAGCTGAACAATTAGGTAAGTTAAATTTGAACTCAGCTGTGTCGGTTGTTGTGTCGTCGGTTGCCTAATCTCTGGTTTAATATTTTAGGTGTTCGAGATTTAGCTCCACCGACTTGGTCTCTGAAAAAGATAGCTGAAGATTCAGGAACGTATCCTGTATTGCTTTTATTGTCTCCAGGGGCAGATCCTGGTCCAGAATTAAGTGGTCTTGCTTCAAGTAAACTAGCACAGGCCACAGGATTTGTGGAAGTATCCTTAGGCCAAGGTCAGGTGGTTCAGGCTGAAGCTGCTCTTGAAGCTGCTTGCAGGTATAGTGAAAAATTCGAATCCTCTTTTCATCATTTAAGTGAAACAAACATGTAATTCTTCAAAAACTCTCAAGGAATGGAAGCTGGATCTTATTGAGTAACCTGCAGTTGGCTCTTAACTGGCTCCCACGCTTGGAAGGTTTCTTGCGATCACCAATGTGCACAACTCAAAAAAATCCCAGCACCAGAATATGGCTCACGACTGAAGAATGTGCCGGATTTTATCCAGGTCTTGCTGGTCTTTGTTTCAAACTGGCTTATGAACCTCCAGAAGGAGTTAAACGAAATGTAAGAAGATCTCTTCAGCTACTTCAACAGCGTCAAGCAGAGCTTGGAAATGTAAAGAAGACAATTCTTCTATCTTGGCTTCATGCTATTCTTCAAGAACGAAGAAGATTCGTTCCCCAGGGTTGGATAAAGGAATACGACTGGAGTGAAACGGACCTTGAAGCAGCTTGTGAATTAGTAGTGAAGAATTCTTCAACAGGAGATCATGAGGATTGGGAAGAAGGAAGAGGTCTTCTCGATGTTGCAGTTTATGGAGGTCGGCTGCAAGACGATTATGATATGCGAGCTCTCAGAGCAATATTAAGAAAAATCTGGTCAAAGGAAGTCTATAATGGTCGTCGAAAGCTAGGTGGAATGCTCAATATTCAGGAAGCTGCACTCGGAGATCCGATTCGTGCTGTTGATCGTCTGAATGAACTTGAATCTCCTCAAGATTATTTCGGATTACCTGCTAATGCTCATAGAACTTGGGAAAAATCTGCTTCCGAGAGAGCCTTGACATTATTGAAAGGTAAAGTAGATTAGTAGATGAGGTAATTTCTTGTCGAAGAAAGGTTTGATTTTTTTGTGATTCTCTAGATATTGAGATGAGAGCTCACAGTACGAAAGAAGATAAAAGAAACAGGAAGATTGAAAGCAAAAGAGAAAGGGATTTGAAGAACTTAATAGAGCAAGGACTATCAAAAGAATTGATGACCAGTTCATGTTCTGAAGATAGTCGAAATCCTTTGGAAAGTTTCTTCAAAGATGAGAGACGTATGACCAGTAAACTGCTGAAAATAATTCAGATGGATCTTGAATCTCTTCGTGTGGAAGATACCAAGGTTAGTTTTTTCTTCTTATCCATGTTTAAACTTTACCTTTAAAGCAAATTAATTTTCATATTTCTCAGGTCTCTAAACACTGGATCTCTGAATGGTCATCAGGACCATCGGAAATGGTAACATTTGTCAATGGATTATTATCTAGGCATCAAGCTTTGAATTCTTTAGGTTCCGGACTTCCCCAAAGGGTTAACTTCTTCTGGTTTGCACGACCTAGAGCATTCCTAGCTGCTTTGAAACAGTACACAGCAAGGGAATCAGGACATCCTCTCGAAAATCTTCGTCTTCGGGCTAACTGGGCTGAAACATCAGAAATGAGGGAGTGGAAGACTTCAATTGTTATTGATGGTCTTCTTCTAACGGGTGCAGCAATAAGTGAAGGAATTTTGAAGGAACTTGCAACCGATGATGCACCAGTTGTCGCAGTTCCAGGATGTCAGATTGCATACTTGCCTTTAGAAAACCTTGAAGATCTAGAAGAGGGTTGGAAGAGAGAGTCTTCAGATTTAGAATCAGGAAATCAGAATTGGTTGGAGGTTCCAGTCTATGCAGATTCTCAACGAAATTTACTGATCTGTTCACTTCCAGTTGGATGTCCTAAAGATGAAAGAGACACCTGGCTTCGTCGAGGAATAGCTCTTCACTTAAGATCCTCTTAAAAAAAAATCAACTGAATAGAAAATTAGGATTTGGATTGAAACTCTTGTTTGCTATCGTAAAGTGCTTTATTCTCGTAAAATTTAATAAACTTTAGAGACAAATTTCGTTAATCGAGGAAAATATAGCAGTTCAATATCGTAGTAACTATAATAAGTACCATAAATAGATATATAATACGAAGTACGTTGAGATTCCATTGGAAAGTACCGAGACGATTTGTCGCCTGGCGAGTCTCGCCTTGTCGACAAACTTTCAATGATTGATGAAAAAATTAGAAAGGATCAGATTTTTCATAGCTAAAGATCTTGATTAGTCCATTTGCTTTTTCTGGTGGAAAAAGACATCAAATTCAAGATTAGCAGCTTCAGAAAATCTGTGCTTTAAAATGATAATGATACTAATAAAAAGAATTTTTGATAACGAATGAATAATGTTGGTCCTAGTGACGAAATGGTAACGATAGTGAACAATAGTGAACAATAGTCATAACATTAATAACAATAACTATAGTAATAGTACTGGATGAATCTACTTCATGATTCTATGTATTCGCAAAGATACAGGGCGGCTCTCTCTTTTTTTTATTACATACCTGTATATTAATCTCAAATCTGTATCTCGATATGCAATAAAAACAGAATTAATAAAAGCGAATCCCGTCGCATTTTCAGTTTCATATTATTGGTTCTGGTTAGTTTCCTGCAGATTTGTCCCTTTGTGAAAAATATCTTTTTTATGAAATTCGGGGTGGAAAGGCGATTTGTGAAACATGATGTTACATAATTTGCACATGGTTTAGAAACTGAGAGTAGAAAAGAAGTGGTCGGACTCTAAGAAGAGTACATATAATAAAATTGCTAGTAATCAAAAAGGTAGGATAATAATTATAGTATACATATTAACATCGCACTGATATCAGAATA
Organism: Synergus gifuensis; assembly: GCA_904066015.1. Taxonomy (NCBI): domain Eukaryota; kingdom Metazoa; phylum Arthropoda; class Insecta; order Hymenoptera; family Cynipidae; genus Synergus; species Synergus gifuensis. The sequence continues at coordinate 235,955 of CAJFCO010000180.1, read as the reverse complement.
ATCGCAATCTCTTATGACGATATATTTATATAATTGCATCAACAGGCCGCGTATTAAAATACGTGGTGCACGTAAGAATTGTTAGCTAAGCTTCATTTACATTCATATCCTTTTTATTTTGGTGTTGTCAGTAAAGAGTCGTATAGAAATAGAAGGAACTCGCTTTTTTCCTCCCGATTTTTGTTCTTTCGACAATTTCTCAAGGGAATTCTTGGTTCTTGGCCTTAATATTATCTTCTACGATATTCATCTCCTTTCCCAAAGCGAGTTTTAAAAATGTGAAAAAGAAATTAAAAATATATCACAGTGGGTGTCGAGCGGGTTGAACCAAACCCGTAACAATTGTCTTCTCTCTCACTCTCGCTTTCTCGCAATCATTCGCGCACGATGCTTCATTTTTCTGACTAAGATTTTCGAAAATTTTCTGAAAAGCTTCCAGACTTTCCGATCCTCGCTCGTCACCCCCTTGGAGTTTTCATTTTGAGACGGAGGGACGAGCTACAGTTGCATTCTAAACTGGAAGCACTAATTTTTGGTTGACTTTTCTCAAACGCTCCCAGGAAATCACATATACAGAATGTTTTAAAATGAATTCAATTTTCTTAAATAAATAATTTATGTACAATTTTCTACAGTTGCCTAAAATCAATAATAATAATAATAATAACAACACGCTTTCAACAAAATTGTTTTTCTATACCTAGCTCGTCCCCAGCTCCTTACCCTGTATCAAAAAACAAATATAGTGTCGGATGTTTTATTTTTTTTTAAAGAAAGCTATAAACTATAACTGAATAGATGAAATTTTGTAATATTAGCAATTTTAGTTTGAGAAATTGACAATTTCATTACACATTCAGAACTGAAGAGTTTTTGCATCATAATTATAAATATTATTTATTGTCTAATTAAATTTTATTTATTGGCCAATGAACTGTCTGCCTTTTTAATAAATAAAACAACCGACTCTAAAATTAATAAAATGAAATGCAGATAGAATGCATTGCAGAATTAGCAAGAGGCATCTGAGATCCAAAAGGAAAGAAATTTCAATTTTAAAAAATCTAAGTAATAAGTTAAATTACAAAGGTACTCCAGATCCAGTGGAATTTCTTTTCTTTCAAATAGAGTCTCAGAAGGACTGGGAAAATTCTTTTATTCGAGAATATCCTCATGCAAAACATTTGTATTGAGAAATAAAGCGAACCAACGAAAAATTTAAGATTGTCGGTTCGCTAGAAAAACCCAACAACAGATGAAAACTAATTGGGCGAGACCTCGGCGCGAAAATCGTGATTGTCCCCAATTTATTGCTCTATAACTTAAAAGAAAATTATCGCGCCGAAATCTCGTCCTTAGGAAGGCAATACTGTGTTTTTTTACTTTTCTTCTCTCACGCGTTTATGCTCTCAATTAATTTTTCTCTCTTTTTTTTCTCTTTCTCTCTCGCAGACATTTTTTCCAGTTTACATAAATTATTCAAGTAGTTTCGCTTTATCTCAGCAGACACGCAAACACACATTCAATAAATAATTATCCCCCCAGGTGGTCTCTACCTACTAATCGTTAGTATTATGTATGTGGACCGTAGAAGGCATTTTTCGTTAAGTACTCGCAAAATTCGATAAATAAATGTTCTCTACTCGAGAACCGTTGTTCGGATTTACAGAATAGAATCAATCAAAAGTTAAAAATTTCCTAAATCGGAAACTCCCTTGTGGACAGTTTCACTTCTGCATTTTTTCCGCAATGCGATATTGAGTGATAAACTGTTACTAGGGAGTTTTGATTTTGAAATTTTCCTTTTTTGGCTTATGCTAATTACAGAATACAATTTAATTATGTATATATATGCATCTAGTTTCTCGTAATTGTGTTATAATACAGTGATAGCCATAGCAAAGTCTTGAAATTCGTAGAGACAAGACCCCACGAAGGCTGATATAATATTTGAGTATACTTTTAATTCGATATGATGTATTGTTCCTAATTTAGTGACTTTTTTTCAACAGTTATAGTGAGTCATAACGAACTGCATAATTTCCAGATGCATTCGCATTACAAATGTCAGATTTTCATTTGCAGAAAATAGAAAAAAAGCCTTCAAGGTCTAAAATCCAAAGTCGTAGCTTGGCACAAATATTTCATCAGCAGAAAACTTTTCAGAAAATGAAAATGGACATTCGTGTGCTAACTATTTCCTAAAGTCTATCGTGTCATTGAAAATTATGCTAATTAGATTAATTATAACGACAGTGTGGCGATGCATTTTAAAAGAATAAAATAACCGTTCTGCGTTCGTTGGTCTTATGTTAAAGATAATTAGCATAAATCTCTAGTTTGCATTTCGTCGATTTGCCACAAAACAGTTAATTTTTAATTTATTGATAGGACTGTGTATCTTTCATCGATTTCATAGGCTGATGATAGCACTTGATTAGATTAATAGTAGCAATAATAGTAATAGTAGTGGCGATAGACCGCCTCTAAGAACTAATTGGTGTTAATATGTTGATCCCCTTTTTTCATTTTGGTACCGAATATCATAACTTTTAATTACGACTAGCGAATAGACATATGTAAATTGTATACCTATCGTTCTTTAGGATACACATCTGAATTTCCTGATGCCTATCACTTTTCTCCCTTCAACCACCAACAAAATTTTACCCTCAAAGCGACCAACGAACTTTTCCTGAATTCCCAATATAATATAAAAAATATAATTCCCATAATAAACCCAAAAAGTCTCACGAGAAAGAATAAATTTTTTAATTTCGCAATTCTCACTCTAGCAGGCTTCGAAATATTATGGCGCAAAAATAAGTGTCAAAAGTATCCTTTCAGGAAAGAAACAGTAGCAAGAACACTTCTTCTTTACTAAAAGAAAAAGAAGCATTAAAAAATGAAGTTAGTTTCAAATTCCAATATTCCATATTTATATGTTAGGCATTAAAAATTTAATATTTAAAACAAGTTAAATATAAGTTCGAAGCCTGCAGATTTGATATTGAGGCTGACGCTAAATGTCAGTCTTTTCATAGTAGTTTTAAATTTTTTTAGAAGTAACAAATTTTTTAGATAAACTCCGATTTAGGGCAAGTACTATACTTTGGGAGAGTAGTTTTGCGGAAAATCTGATTTGTTATTCGTTGCGAATTTAACTGACATTGTTTTGGGCTTAATATTTTCGCCAAGAGAAAATTTCTGAAATACGTCTTAACGTTTTAAAGAAGAGACTTTAAGATCTTGTTAGGAATCTTGAGAGAAAAACGTGTACGATTTACGTTATTGAAATACGTGTATGCGTTATACACGGAGAAAAATGGAGAAAGAATTTTTATGATGTGTAATGTATTATATTTTAGAGTACTATGATACTAGCGACTATTACTCGAGTACAAGTACCCTTTCTAAACGGTCAGGTTGTGGTTACTAGATCCTTCATTCCTATGGACTAATAACATTATTCTCAATATAGATTTTCTGCCCTCCGGCCAGAAAGCGTCAACTTCCCGGCCGCTGCGCTAAACGAAGATGCTGCTTTCTGGCGTCGTCGAGCAGAAAAATAGTATACACACTTTAAAAAAGAAATAATAGTATACACACCACACGGAAAAAATATGTCCTGTAAAATGTGTAGAATTAGTCTAGGAGTTTTGGACGGGTACCAAAATGTTGGAGATATTGAATGACTTTTTCTGCCCTCCGGCCAGAAAGCGTCAACTTCCCGGCCGCTGCGCTAAACGAAGTTGTCGCTTTCTGGCGTCGTCGAGCAGAAAAATAGTATACACACCTTGGCCAGTAAAAAAGAAAGCCTCAGATCACATTTTTGTCAACCTCGGCTTCGCCTCGGTCGACAATTACATGTGATCTGAGACATTTCTTATTTTACTGGCCTAGGTATGTAATATACTATTAATAAAAGATTTCAAACTTTCCAATACTAAATGCAAATGAGTCTTGGAAATTCTCAATAATAGTCTAGGAAAAATAGTTTTCTATTTGCTATATAAAATTTAAGTAAGAAGCCAAGTTTAGTTCACGACAAACTGTAAAACAGTCTGGGAAAATAATGCGCGTCGATGTGCCAACCAGTAGAGCGAAAAATAAAGTGAATAAGTATACTTATATAAAAGAAAAAACTCACAAAATCTTAAACATTAAAATATTAAAAATAATCAAATGATACAGTTGTAATATAATATTTAAATAAAACATGTTAAAACAAATTAAATATCACTTGGGTCACTGTGACGTTTCTCACAAGCGGTGAAAATTTGGCTAGTTAGTATATAAGGACCATTTCGACCGGTATACCTAGCGTGCGATATTCTGCGTTAGAGAATTGCGTTTTATATGTAGTTGTGTTAAGTTAGGTATAGAATTAGGTTTGTGTACATTAGATAAGTGACGATTACGTTTCTCGTGTGTGTGATGTGAACTTGGACACAAAAGACTTATAAAGTCTGATGTTGGCTTCGCTTTTTTTATTTTGCTTTAGAACCCATCATATTTTCCTAGACTGTCCAGGACTTTTTACAACATTTTGGTACCCGCCCAAGATTCCCAGACTGAGTTCTACACTGTTTATAGGACATATTTTTTCCGTGCAGTAAAAAAGAAAGCCCAGATCACATTTTTGTCAACCTCGGCTTCACCTCGGTCGACAATTACATGTGATCTGAGACATTTCTTATTTTACTGGCTTAGGTATGTAATATACTATTTATTTTGATTCTACTCAGAACAAAGCACCTTTTCTAAAGGAGACGTTATGTAGTAAACCTAATTATAATTTATTACTGTGTATAGTTAAGATTAGAAACGGAATAAGATGCGTCGCGTAATGTTAACTATTCTTCGCGTTTAGAGACGCTGCGAGTATAAAATAGTTTGAGTCTTTGAATCGTCTTACACTCTGTCCTAGACGGTCCCAAATCTCTATTGTGTATACTCGAGCGTAATGACGCAAGCGCAGTAGTGTTAGCGCCAATGGTCGGTATTCACCAGTTTCCTATATTTGTAATATATAATATACACTCGACGTTCCCAATAGTAATGTTCCCAATAGTAATTTGTTCCCAATAGTAAAAGAGTTTTGTTCTCAATAGTAAAGAGCGCAACTCGCAATAAGCACTTCATACTACTGCTCATGCGTTGCGTTCGGCATCTGGTTGGTTGCTATTCGCGCGCAGTTTAAAATAATAGTATTTGATTATTTTATTTTATTAGATACTATTTATTATTTTATTAGATACTATTTTAAAAATAGTATTTAATATGCAATACGCATGCGCGATTGATGTGAAATTTGAGGAAAGGAATTTTTTTACTATTGGGAACGACTCTGGTTTGGATTTATTTACTATTGGGAACGTCGAGTGTACTAGAACATCAAAGCGCGCTTCGCGCGCATATATAATTACTTCACGTTACGCACTTGTGACAATCCCACGTGACCATCTCTCAACCAATCAGATCACGAATAAACTGTGGACACTCGACAGGTCATCTATTTTTTAAGAAAGGACTAGACAGGTCATCTATTTTTTAAGAAAGGATAATATACAGAGCTGGGTTGAATTAATTTCAAATAGGTATTTGAAATGCAAAATGCCATTTTCTATTTTGTATTTTAAATATAGAAAGAAGAAAACCATTTTGCATTTTACATCTTAAATAGATTTTCAACCTATTTTCCACTTAAAATACCATTTTCCATTTTTTTTGGTTCTTCCCTGGATAAGTTAGATAATGTCAGGTCAACAAAAACAAAATTTCGGGGGGGTTTCTGCTTTAATGCATAAATTCTGATTCTGTACATCGAAAAGAACCAAAATATTCTTTGCTTTTGCTTTTTTTTCTCGATAAGTAAGTTTTGAAGTTTTTGGGTTGATTGCAATCAAGAATATGTAATTACATATGAGAAAGCAAAGAAAAAAAGTTAGTTGCGTAAAAGAAATCAGAATTAGATATTTAGATCTCAGAAAATTCGTATTTATACCGATGTAAAGTCGAAGACTTTTATTGCGTAAAGAATAATAATTATTCTTTAAGAAATTTTGCGTAATTATAATTTATAATTGACTTTGGAAATAGAATTAAACATTATTAAAAATGATAAAAAGCTAGCTAATATATGAGAAAATATTTTGCTTTATAACAAATTAATTAAAAATTTGAAAATGAAACACTTATTAATCCGACTATTTATAAAATGTGTAAAGTACAAAAAATTAAAAATATATTCCTGTCAATTATCTCTGGCTTTTCAACGCAAGAGCTTGGCTGAGATTTTGTCCACGAACTCTAAGCGGTTAGATAGCTCAGTCGGTTAGTGCGTGCGTTTAGGATGTTAGGGTCAGGGGTTCGATCCCCAGCGAGTGCGATTTTTCGAAGCGTGTGAGCATGCGATTATATGTGTAAGAATCCGTGCGAGTGATTGTGTAATTTAAAACATAAATTAAGTGTAGTTATATTTAAAACAATTTTTTTTTCAAATTTTTCATTACACTACATAATCTTTTCCGAACTGGTATAGTAGAACGCCTACCGAGATTCTATAACGCATGTATGAATCCCTATTTGGTATTCTTACACGGAAAAAAATTTGGTACAGTTGCTGTCCCTGTAGATACAACTGCTGCGTTTAACGGAGGAGAGTTGCGCGACTTCCATTTGGGCACGCTGCTGTCTCTCTGCGGGGCAGCAACTGCCCCTTTTTGGTAGAGCAGTTGCCTTTGTCGAAAGAGCGCAGCGCTCCTTCCGCCAGAGGGACAGCAGTTACTCCATAAAAAGTACAGCAGCTAACCTAAAATAGTGCAACAGTCGCCCTTTATTGTGGTGCAGCAACAGCACTAGAGGTAGTGCAGCAACTGTACCAAATTTTTTTCCGTGTACTTTCGTTAAAACCCGATCTTTCACTGAGTACCCAGGGCCGAATTATGGTCGACATCAGAGGGGGGCTACATACCTTGGTGAGGCCCCTATGACAAGATAAGTAGTCATTTTTTTTAAAGCATATTTATTGGTTCAAATCCGCGCGCTTATTTGAATGACGAAAATTCTATGACAGGTCAGATATCTTTACACGGAAAAAAATTTGGTACAGTTGCTGTCCCTGTAGATACAACTGCTGCGTTTAACGGAGGAGAGTTGCGCGACTTTCATTTGGGCACGCTGCTGTCTCTCTGCGGGGCAGCAACTGCCCCTTTTTGGTAGAGCAGTTGCCTTTGTCGAAAGAGCGCAGCGCTCCTTCCGCCAGAGGGACAGCAGTTACTCCATAAAAAGTACAGCAACTAACCTAAAATAGTGCAACAGTTGCCCTTTATTGTGGTGCAGCAGCAGCACTAGAGGTAGTTCAGCAACTGTACCAAATTTTTTTCCGTGTATGAAATAAAATTTTAGAAAATTCCCATAGGTTTTTTTTATCAGAGAATCCAATTTTTCTATTACCTGTAATTTTCCGAACTGGGAAAAAAGTTACAAATCAATAATTTGGAGGCCCCATGTCACTCGAGGCTCGGGGCTGCAGCCCCCTTAGCCCCCCCCCCTTGATCCAGGGCTGTGAGTACCTGACTGACCAATCTTTCGTTGCCCTATCCTACAGCCGATTCTAAAACCGATCTTATAAAGAGTCCCTGACTGACCAACCTTTCGTTACTCTAGCGCCAATACAATCTCTATAAAATTGCACCTCATAGAGATGAATTACTTGATTTATTTTATACTGAGTTTTAGATTTCTCCTACTGATCACTAAAATTTCAACTTCGATTTTTCTCCGTGTACGCAGTAGTTCATTAGCGATCAAAAAATTACCAAGTTCGTATTATTCTCGTATGAGATTATTTATAATAAGACCGCTGCCATATCGAGAGGCTTATAACGTTATTTTCTATATTGATTATTTCTTTATCTCCTTGGTTCTTAATATTTCTTTTCAGTTTACTTAATAATTTTATCCCAAGTTGAAATTATTATTGGCATTGGACAATAACATGAGTCTCATTGGGTTTTATTTTGCTCGGTTTGGAGATTGTTATCAATTATAAACCTTGACAACAAATCCAATTGAGCAATCGATAATTTACTCTCAGAAACATTAAAATCGTATAATTTCATTTCTAATTCTCACTTTCTTGGTATAATTTAATTATTAGTACTTTATTAATTAACTTTATTCCGTCATTATTTCTTTTTCTCAAGAACCAAGTTGATTTATCTAATTAACAAACATTTACTTTGTTTTACCATATAATTAAATATTAGGTGGATCTCCAAAAGTGGATCGGATTGCAGAAATCAACTCTCATACTATTTATTTATGAACTTACAAAGAAATCCTAGCAAATTTGACCGATAAGCTCCAAATCACAACTTTCGAACCTTTTCTTTTCGAACCTAAAATCCAAATTGACTACCTTGATCAAAGCGGAACAACAATCCAACCTTCTTAACTAATGGAAAGCTTTCAACCCTGCAAGACTCTGTTATATTGATTCTTCTTCTTTTTTTTTTTAGTGAAGACAGTGAGAACAATATTAATTAGATACTTAATTGAGCAGCCATCTTGATTGTATAATTATGAAAACTCATGCTGGGAGTTCGTTTTTACTCCATAGAGTTTTGCATAATTATAACGACAAAACTTGAAAATTCTCTTTTGCAAGGTTGTTTAATAATTAGTGAAAACTGTCGACCAAGGCAAATGAGGTCCGAAACTGACTTCGGTTCAAAATTCAAACTTAGTCTGCATTTTCACTTTATGCCTTGCATAAGAGTACTTTTATATACAGGTTTCTTTCAATTGAAAGAATTCTTTCCCCAATTTATTCTAACACAGTTGACAACCTTTACCTCCAGTATGAAAACTGGTTGAAGAAGGTTGTTTTCCTTTTGTTCTTTGATGGGTAAAGAAACTCAATTGAAAACTTCCTTGCAACTCAATTAAGGATAATTCTTTTTAATTCGGCACAAAATTACTACAATGGACACACTTGATTAATTCTCACTTTAAATCTTGTATGATTCTGTCCAACCAAAACCTAAAGATTCTCCTCACCGGAGAAATACCTGTGATGAAGAGCCAAGGTGCAAACGTCTTTTTCCCAAAATGGTTTTGCCAAGACTAATCTTCCTAAAATTTGTACTGAGCTCCTTGAACATACCGAACCTTCGATTCCCCTACTTAATATTCATAATTGCGCACGCAAATATCGATTAGTTTAGCGCTCAGGAGTGTAGCTTCGCTAATTTTCCTTAATTTTTCAATTTTGAGTTAATTAATTAATTTGAACCGCTTCAGGCTAAAAAAGCCTTTGAAACTTCTCTAAAGAGTCGAATTATCACGTGTGTTCTCCACGGTTGAATAAAATTGTGATTTACGCGGAAAAATTCGAAAATCTTAATTAAAGCTAATTTCCATGACTCTAGATTCGATTTTTGGTTTACGCTTGAGCGTAAATTTCACGAGGTCATGGAAGATTGTCCATGTCTCCTGATACCAGCTGAAATTGTTCCTGACCTGAAATGCGAGATATTTTGTCAAATAATTTCATAAAATAAATTATTGGTTTCGGATAAGCAAACTTACTATGAAGGTAGGCAGCGAGTTCAGCGTCATCAGCATTTAAAGCCGCATCTCTGGGCGTATTACCTTTTCGGTCTTGAAGAGTCAAATTCGCACCTCCTGCTACCAACATACAACAAATCGAACGAAATTTGTTTTGAGCTGCTTTGTGAAGTGCAGTCTGTCTTCTGAAAAAGATTTTCAATTATTTCGATTAATGATTTGTTTATATATATACGGTGTTTCTATAAAAAGAAAAAATTAAAATTACTTGTCATGATCAGTCATATTGATTATCGTCGGAGGTGCACAAGCAATCAGGTATCTGACAACATCTTTATGACCAAGGCTGGCAGCCAAGTGAAGGGCAGTTTGTCCATTCGCATCAGTAGATAAAAGAGAATATCCCTGATGGTGAAGTTCTTTCAATGCAGGAAGATCCCCAATTTTCGCCGCTACAATGATATCATCGTTGGTCTTCTTCAAGATTCCTGTGCTGAACATGTGAACCTCTGATTCTAGACCAAAGAGTCTATCCTGAGAGCTGAAATAAAAGTAAGTAAATAAGTAAATCAATTTCTAATGTACACATCTGCAAAAATCAGAGATAAAAATTCATACCTGATGAATAAAGGTGCACTATGAGACTGGCTAGCAGCCGCTAAGGACATCGACTTAGAAGAGCTTTGCTTAGAAGGTCCTTGGGGAAATCTATCTTCATTCTCATAGTCCCTAGACCTTACTTGCGAATTTCTAGATGCTTGCCTACTTGGGTTCTTAATTTTGGAAGCAGATTCCTGAACAGAGTCTGATCTTCTACTCTCAGAAATCGGATCAGGGATGGAAGGCTCACGGGATCGAGTCTCCGGATGCAATTTCTCAGTTGTAGACTTTTGACTAGCTCGTGGACGATCTTCGCTAGAAGGAAAGTTTCATTATCTTTTACAGAATTAGCTCCTTTATTAATTTGAATAAGGTTTTCTAATCAGCTTTTCAAAAATGGAGCATACTTTGACAAACGTGAATTTCCAGAACTTTGATTTCTGTTTGAAGGTTCCTGCGAGCCTTGGTGAGAAGAACCCTCTTCAAGGACGTAGACAGTATCGACAGCAACGTCAGTGACGTAGTGCAATTGTTCTTGAGCTCGGTCTATCCTGAAAAACCTTTCTGCCGTGCAAGCTGTAAGAAATAATGAAAATTAAAAACTATAACTATATTGAAAAGTATGAAGTTATTTATTTTCTTTCTTACAGTCCAAGAAGCAGCAAGTCTCCATTGGATAGTCTTTAGCCAACAACTTCCTCAAAGATTCCAAATCCATCGTGGCATCCAAATTGAGAGGATCTGTAAACCACGGCATCGCAGACTTTATTAGTCTCTCTTTATCAGAGTGGAAGCTCTCATAGTCGGACATCTTGATCTTCATAACTGGAAGATTTAGCCTCTCCAACTTTGCCACATCCTGTGGGGGTTTTCCGGAACTCCTTCGTTTGGCCAACATAGTTGCTTGGTTGAGCAAACTCATGTTGATAATTGATGGTAGTAGGCGACAGGCTTCCCCATCCACCTTGACAAAAATAGACATCTTCAAACTAAGAGGGAGGACTCACGTCTTCTGGCCTGATTAACATTTTGAACCCACTTTAACTATGAAATATTCAAATGCTACTATAATAGAAAATGTGACCCCAATCGAGAAAAGACTCTTGGTTATCAGAGAAAAGTAATGGATGTTAAATCGATAGTTTTAAGTATTTGCACACAGATATTTCCATACCTGCATCGGAATGGTCCTCGTAGTGACAAGCTTGGCCTTGCTGCACTGCGCAATGCAAGTTCCATGTCCACCAGCTTGGAGAAGAGGAAGCTGATACGTCGTCAACCCCACGACCTCAATCAGTCCATCCTCAGTTGATGGTTCTTTGCTTCCGACTCCACCTCCCCAGGGATGCGTTCCACCCCCGTAAGAAGCGATATTCAAGAAAACTATCGCGTGGACTCGATGCTCCTTCAACTTCGGTGTCATATCTGTTCCATCGCATTCCAAGGTCACGAATTCGGAAAGGTCCTTCCATTTTCGCCTCAGCAGGTCCTTTCCTCCCATTTGCCCGTAGAACACCTTATTCCGCAGCCTCGAGTTGAACCTCTCCGGATGGGCCTCTGCAAGATTCAATATTTTATCTATCGAAGCTATTATTTACTAATCAATTTCTTGCATCTTTCATAAGCTGAAGCTCCAAGTCATCAGATGAGAATAAAGAAGCTGCAATAAATAAATAATTCAGTAGAACTTTCCTGAAAAATAAATGAAGAGAGCATCTTTATAGGAAGGTTTGACTCCTTACCCCAGTCAATTTTGCTTCAATCTAGATTATTTAAGGATGTGGTCTAAAGATATGAGGATGAATCCCAATGGCACGCTTTAAATATGTAACCGGGAGAATATATATATATATATATATATATATATATATATATATATATATATTATTCACCTCTAGCCTCGTGGAACTCGAGAGCGATGTGAGCATCAACCCCAAGGGAATAATAGTTGTTAACTACATTCAAGGGAAGATTCTCTTTGCCTTTGCTGGCGTCTTCATCGCCCTTAGCTTCCGAATTTCTCTCGACTGTCAACTGCCACCTGTCAAGTAAGGTTGTTTCGCTGTCTCCAATGTTGCTCAATATTTTGCTGATTGGCTCGTCTGTATATCCACCTCCCCAACCTAAGGCTCTTGCAAGGTCGTTTCCGGTACCCAGCGGAAGAACTCCCACTGCTGGTGATGGAGAGACACCAATTTGGTCCAAAATTGAAAGCACCCATCCTACAGTGCCATCTCCACCGCAGGCAAGGACTCGAAGATTCGGAGTCTTTTGGAAAAGCTCCAAGCTGAAAATAAAGAAGAAACATCTTTTGATAGATTTTAGCCACTGGGTACCCTGACCGAGTCTCTTTTCAAGAAGAGATTAGACTCATCAAAGCGTTCTAAATGAGAAACGGAATAGAGTTTTAAGATTCTGGTGAAGCTTGAAATTGGAGAAGATTCTTGAGAAAATTCTTCCGCTCTTATAAATGGGATTTTTTTTAAAAGTCATCCATTTATTACGTAATACTTTTTATGAGAGTTTTGATGTAGAGAGTTTTTGTATTATAACGTTTGGACTATTATTATAATTTTAATTAATTTAAATTGATTTTTACCCCATCTTTGGTCCTCCTTGGGTCAAATCGAAAACCTGCCGAGGATTGAGGAGCCATTGGAATTTTTGAAGAAGCTTTGCTCCTTGGTTGCCTCCCGACTTTGGATTGATGAAGACTATAACTGGTTTGACAGTGGTCGTAGGGATGGGTTTCACAACCCAAAGTATTCCTTGGTCCTTTTCATCTTTCTCTTTATCCTTGTCTTTTGTTTTTCTACGACTGGAGGCACCCGCAGAACCTGCTGCTGACTTTTTCTTTCTCGGGGATTTTCGAAGACTGCTTTTAAAACTCCCCTTCCTTGGAAGTTTAACTATCCAAGATGGGGGAACAATTATAGAAGAATGTACGCCTAACTCGCAGTTTTCACCGATCCTCTCGACATTGAAGCAGGATTCTTTATTGTGATAAGCAGTTTTGCACCAACTGCAGCAAACTGCAACTATTTCTTTTGAAGAGAAACTCAATTTTGACTGGAATGACTTGCCGCAGTTGGAACATTTGCCCTTCTGAGATCGTCGATGGACCCAGTGATGATGAGTTTGAGTTTGCTCTCGATATTGTCGAACACCAACGTCCCGGAAACTTGATTTGCAATCGAAATTCAAATTTTGGATGCAGAGGACGTGAGTCACGACTCTACACGCCGCACACTTCATACGTGGTCCGTGTTTCTGTAAAAAAAGAAGTACATTGTGTCAAAACTCAGCTTGGTGTCGTACTGATCAGAGATAAAAAAAATACCGTGTTAAATATTAAATAAATATCCTCAACGTTTTTGGTAATGACCTTTAGAGCCTTACAGAGTGGATAAACTGTTCTCCTTCGTCTTTATATCGAGCTATATTTAAAATGTCTTCAAGAAACCTTCGCTCTTTCAGTGTACGTATAATGTTTTTATTTATAGAATTCCAATCTTCTTAAATCAGTAAAAAAACGCGGTAAAAATAGTCCCAAGAGCTTGACCTGATCATTACAAATCCAGACATACAATAATAATTCGCTTAAATATTCAAAGCATACTATGCTGTTTTATTTATCGCTTTACTGGCTCACCCACTTTCCGTAACATGGTCCTCCATATCACTTGAGCCTCCTGGGACATATTTCATTAAAACTTATAAGTTAGGAGACATGGGCACGTATTTAAAATACATTTTCAGGCTAACTATACATTATACAAGACCTTCTTCCAATACTTTATGCATTCATGACAACTTTACGTGTCTTGCAAATGCGGAACACAAATGTATTTTTAAAGTTACTAAAGCAGAGATTGCAGAATGCAGTTTTGTTCAACTTTTTTTTAAGTTTACTAGCAATTATGATCCGCACGCTCTGCGCGCGATTAATTACTCGTTTTTGCACACCTTTTGCTAGTAGAAAAAATAATTGAGAATTTTTAATTCTTGAAATATAATTTGGTGAAATTCCTTTAAATTTCGTAAATTCACTTGATATTTCTTAAAATTACTCAAAATACCATTAAATCTGATTAAATCTCTTAGAATTCCTGAAAATCCACTGAAATTTCGTAAAATTATTTGAATTCCTTAAAAGTCTTAAAAATTACTAAATATCCCAAAAAATATCGTGAAATACCTTAAAATTATTTAAAATTCCATGAAATCCCTTGAATCCCTTAAAAGTTTTTAAAATTACTTAGTACCCCATACAATATCTTAAAATGCCTTGAACATCCTTCAAAATCTGGTGAAATTTCTTTAAATTTCGTAGAATCACTTGATATTCCTTGATATTCTTTGATGTTCTATAAAATTCCTTAAAATTCCACAACCTATCGCTATAACCCTTAAAATTACTCAAAATCCTGTGAAATCTTATGAAATTCCTTTCAATTTCGAAAAATCAATTGATATTTCTTAAAATTACTTAAAATTATTCAAAATTCTTTAATATTCTTGAAAATCCAACATAATCTCACCAAATCCTTAAAAATTTCTGGAAATAAATGTCCTTAAAATGACTTAATATCTGATAAAATATTTTAAAGTCGCTTAAAATTACTTAGAATCTCCCAAAATATCATCCAATCCCATAAAATTACTTAAAATCCCATTAAATCTTATGAAATTCCTTAAAATTCGTGAAAATCCAAAATAATCTTACCTTATCCTTTAAAATTTCTGAAACTAAATGTCTAAAATTACTTAATATTTTACTTAATTCCTAAAATATCTTAAAGTCGTTTAAAATTACTTAGAATCTCCCAAAATATTATCAAATCCCATAAAATTACTTATAATCCCATAAAATCTTACGAAATCCCTTGAAATTCCTAAAAACCCAAAGAAATCTCGTAAATGCCTTAATATCCCTTAAGTCATTAAAATAACTTAATATCCTATGAAATATCGTTAAATCTCTGAACATATATTATTTAAAATTTCATGCAATTTCGTAAAATCCTTTAAAATTTTATAAATTTCCTCGAAATACCGTCGTAAAATCACTTAATATTTCTAAACTCTTAATAAATTTCCTAAAACCCTCTTAAATTTCTTAACATTATTCAAGATTCCGTGAAATCTCATTAAATCTCTTAAAATACTTTAAAATCTAATGAAATTTCGTTAAATGCCTAAAAATCTCTTAAAACTTTCTCAAATTATATACTTAAAATTCTACAAAATATATAGTCAAATCCCTTAAAATTACTTTATAATCCCATAAAATCTCATAATTCTGATGTTAACTGATATGTAAATATACGAATACACACACACACACACACACACACACACACACACAAAATATTAATATATTAAAAACTGATATAAACAACAAATGAAAAGTTTATTATAATTAATCTTTTTAATTTCTCAAATAATGTTCACTAACCTTATGTATATATTTTGAAATATTATTTTGCTTCACTAATTATTTATTTTTCACATCAAAATAATTATTTTTATCACTTTAAATTATTTTCTATCTCTATATAACCTTTTTATTAGTAATCCTTTTGACAACGAAAACAGTCTGAAGATAGTTTTCAAAATCGATAGATTCACACAAATTTGTGCAATTTCAAGAAACCAATCAGGTTTTCGACAACAATGTGTTCGATATATTGGTAACATCTCTTTTTTAAGATAAGATAAGATTATACTTTTAAGAGAAAAAATTGGAAAAAAATATTGTGACCTAAATTTTAGAACTTGTGGAAAATTTGTTTCCACTGTTAAATTTCAGTGACAATAACATTTTTTTAAAAATCAGCTCAGTTTCATTGAATTTCTGAGTTTCGTGTATTGCCAAAAATGATATACAGAACCCTAACGCTCGAATCTTTATTAACTTTGTGTAAACTCAACCCTTCAAGATTCGGAAATTTCAATACTTTCTTGCTAAACTGGTTAACATCTCAGATCATTCATTAATCATTCGTCCCTGCCTTTTACGTCAACCTCCTCCTCTATGAAGGATGAAGCACGTATATATATAATTGCTTTTGGCCATGTCGTTAGAATAAAGAATCGTTTATCTTTTTTTTTTTCTCTTTTTTCATTTTTTTTAGAGAAACTAGGGCAAGTAGACAGAAGCAATTTGTTTATTTATAGCTCTCAAAGGGGAAAAAGTTATTTGATGAAAATTTCGATTAATATGCTACTCTCTACGATTTAATGAGAAAAGTGAGATCCACGTACCGAGCAGTCGTTGACGTAACAAAAGTCACTGGATCCTGCGGTTGGTACCCAAAGGTGTTCTCCATTTACGGCACCTGGACCCCAGTCCGGTGTTGATCGCGGTTCTCTTTGACTATTACTTGGACCGCCCTCCTCTTTCCCGCTGAAAAGAAAAATCATATATTATATTATTTAATTATGTTATAAATTTATGTCAAGTATTGAAATACCTTTTTAATATTTCGAAATATCTTGAAATTCTATTAAACCTTCTAAAGTCCTTTAAAATCTTTTAAAATTTTTTAATACTTTTTATATCCTCTCTAAAATATTCTGCACTTGAAACCCCCTGAAATCTTTTATAATAACTGAAAATCATTTGAAAATTTGAAAACTTTTGAATTCACTTTGCATTCTTGAATTCAGGTGGATTTTTAAGTTAAGGAACTCAATTCCGGAACTGAAAATTGATTTATGATTGAGCTAATTTCAGAGTGATGGAATTTTCTAAGAGGATTTTCTAAGTGTTAGAATTTTGTCAAATGAGTCAAAGCCTCTTCAGAGTGGCGAACTTTGACATACGAGAAAGCACTTTAAAGCTCTGACATGTTGACTTAATCGAGGGGCCAAAGTGACTGACGTTTACTTCGTTAAAGGACGAAAAGGAGCTCCTTCTACCTTTCTTATACAGAGGATAGGAAAACTTGGTCGATTATCGCGAATGAGAAAATTATATTGTAAACACTATCAGGAAGTACAATTCTATAAACTTTCCACATCAGTAATTATTTCATTTATAGTCCTCTTCAAACTATTTTTGTAAATACCATATGTAAATAAATTTGAAATTTTTAAAATCGTTTATTTGGAGTATTTTCAGATAAGTAATTAGCTCTCCACTTTATTATACAAATTTACTTCTTATCAAGTTTCATAATTTAGAAAGACATCAAAGTCCTTTTAAAAGAATTTTCAAGTTCTTTGTACGCGTTAATAAATCTTCTTCATGTCCACTTGAATGAAAAGAATCACGGTTTTTAAATCGTAGTTATAATGGTGCAATTTAGTTACACACCTTTTAATACACTTAATAAATTCCTTCTATTAAAAAGGTACTTTGAATTTCTAAAATAGTGATTTTTAATTCGCGGATTTATTCCCTAGAATATTAATTAAAACATTTATTCACGCATTTTAGCAAATTAAATGATAAATATATATAACATGTTGACCTACATGTATCGCATAACGAAGCCCTGTTAATAAGGAATAGGTACACAATATCAAATAAAAAAGGTCCTATTTATCGTTAAATTGAATTTAACTATTTAATTATTTAACATGATAATAACGCTTTAAAGCGTTACTCGAAACTCGTGAGACGTAGTGAACTTTAAATAGCTGAAATTGTTAAGCTTAAATAGCTATTTGAAGGGGCTATTTTCAAATGCAAATGTATATGTAAATGAAAGTGTGACCATATAAATGTAAATGGAATTTTAAGCGTAAAATGACGACTGTGCATCTACAACTATTCTTGAAACTAAACTTCAATTAGGTCACATTTTGCATTGCAGACAATATGGAACGATATTATTCTAAGGCAGTTTTCTGTTTATCCTACTGCATATATGCACAACTTTGATAACACCGACTTCTGAATTTAACAAAAGTCGACCTTTTAAAGGAGAAAGAGAGTTTAATAAATTTTAAGTGTAACCGTTTTATTTTCTGAAGGAATTTTAAATCTGACTTTCGTTAGACACGCTAAAAAATTCTATTTTTTAAAAAATGTAGCATTTAAAATAGTACCTATTCAGTTCTTTACAGAGAAGATCATCTCCTTTTATTTGTGTAAGTAATGGATTTAGATCTCATCTTTTAATTTAAGCCTGAAGCTTAAACTTGAGTTTAATCTTTCGTTCTCGGTTACTCATTGGCTGAGCCATCTAGGTATACATAGTTTAGTGATCCAACTCAAACTGCAAAGCTGAGCTTTAGCGTATAGTGAAACTTTAACAGTTAGTTACACTCCTGGATACCCAGACAAGTCTGATATTTATCCCCTCGTACAGAAATATATATATGCATATATAGAATGAGTTTAAGAAAAATTATCGAAGTAAAATTACCATAATATATGATTAAATTTTATAGTCATCCAAGATTTACAAATCACCTAATCGAGTAAATTTTTTAGACTTCATTTTTTTAACCGAATTCATAGACTCCAGATTGTAGGTACAAACACGTGTTTCCTAAAATCGAATTTGATGATGCCAAATTGTCAAAACTATTAGTTAATATTCTTGAAATACTGGCTAACCACAATTCTGTTTTCCTGAAACTCAATTTAATCAAAATTCAGTTTCCAAGTAATTACGTTACCTCAAGCTCTGCTTGCCAAAATCATATTACCCCAATTTGTTTTAATATAAAGCTATGAGGGTTAAAGTATTGAGTGGAGAGACCAATATTCGAAGTTTAGACAATTTCCGAGATGGGCTTTATTGGTAACTTTTTTAAGAAAGAAAAACAACTTAAGAGGAATCCGAAATGAATAATCAAATCAAGATTCGTTAGAGTGATTCCAAAGATTTTTTGCGACTAACTTTAGACCGAAAGAAAATTGTGCAAACATTTTCACAAACTCCTTTTTTTTGCTTCAATCTTTGGAATGACCCATTACAGTTCAACCTCTAACGTACCCACCCTCTAAAAGCCTCGTTCCTAGGCAGAAGAGCAGTATATCTCGTCTGAATATCCGTCGGCAGGACGATGTCGACACTCTTGGATCTGATATTTTGCTGAGGTACGACCAAAGAATCACAATCACCACTCTGCCCATTCTTATTATTATTAAAACAGGAGTCCACCGAAGCAGCTCGATCCCTCTTCAACTCCGGAACAGTCAAGAAAATATCTCTAACTACAAGTTTGTTCTTTTCTGCAACTTCGTCATTTTCCTCCTCATCATCATCATCCTCATCCTCATCATTAGATCCAACAACTGACGGGAACTCCAACGGAAAAGTGGTAAGAGCCTCTTGTCTTGAAAGTCTTCCAATAGACCTTCTTCTCTCCCTAGGAGGAACTTCAATCCCCTCCCCAGTCTCATAAGAATCAGGTTCACCTTCGGGAGATGTTTTCTCCGAATAAGTCATCAGCGTCACTCTAATCTCAGGACTCCCTTCCCTTCTCGAATCACCACTGACATCATCCTCGTCCTCTGTAACCTGAATAATCTCCGACATCTCCTCATCATCAATCTCCTCTTCTTCTTCTTTCGAAGAGTCATCATCATCTCTACTCTTGTTGAGGCTCTTGTACTCCTCAACACAAGCACAATGATAGCAACCAGAAACCTGAATAAGAGGTGGTTCCGGCTTCCGGTTTACAAACGGTCTATCCTGAAACAAGGTCCTCTCACAAACATCAAAACTCTTCGACCTCTGACCACTCTGCAATTGCGGGACTCTTAAAGTATTGAACCTTCTTGATGAGTCCTGGGACCTTACTGGTGAACAAGAAGATGATGAAGATGAGGTTTTCGGTCTCAGGTCTCTGCTATCATCGTGGCGTTTTGCTTCCAACTGGATTTCGTCGAAAGAGGCTGATCTGACCTGCTTTGGTACCTCGAGGCTAGACTGAGACTTCATTTCTGCCCCAGTTGGTGTGCGTGACCTCTTGAAGGTCGAGCGCAGCCTCTGCATCCTCACCTGGTAGCTGGCCCTGACCTGCCGCTCACCCTCGGCAACGGCTGTTCCGACAATATGGAGCTGCACAATATCCTAGAGCTTCGAGGAGAAGATTTTTCTCTCTCTTCACCCTCGGCCTCTTCTTCCTCCTCCTCCTCCTCTTCACCCTGCCCCTCACCTTCAGATGAGGCCAGGACTTGCGTATTCCACCAAGACGACGTCCCTCGATTGCATCTGTCCGCCGCCCTGGTATCAGCTGCTGACCTGCAGCCCATCCTAAGTGCTTCGCGCCTTTATGCGCCTTCCTGCGCCTTTCCGCGCCACTGCGAACACTCTTTACGGTAAACGAGATTCAAATCCAACCAGATACTTTACTTCCTTCTGCTTCCTTGGTACAAGAGCGGCTCAAGAGTCACTTTCCTCGAAGGAACTCGCTTCTCTCTATTGAAAATGATTCTAGAGGAAGATTCGAGATTTAAAGACGAGGTTCTTTAAAGGGTGTTTAAAGATTCCTTTGACTTATAGGTGATTAGAGATTGTCTTAAACAATTTAGACGAAAAATTGGAGGAAGATTTTCATCTTTTAGAATCTAGAGTTTATTGCATAAGGTCATTGGTATAGATTGGTTGTTGGTACAGATTTATTGTACAAGGCTCTTATTATTTTTTTACTGGTTCTTGAATGGTTTACTGCACAAGAAAGTTGTTTTATACATGTACAACAAGTTTCATGTCAATTAATGCAATCAGTCTTTAATTAACACAATTAGAGAACTGTTTCATTGATTGATGTAGATGTAGGGGAGAGGTGCCCACAGGGAGTCAGAATAACTTCCAACTTGTATAGGTGATCTGCTTAAAATTACTTGAATAAGATATACACATAGAATTGAAGTCTAATCCTTCCTGAGATTGATAGGAATGGTAAATTATAGAGGCAATAATTTTTGATTGATGTGTGCTACGAAAAATCACTTTTTTAATTTTTTCATATACAGATGAATTAAAAACATGTACAGATTGTTTTTAATTTGTTTAAGGATGCATTTCTTATGTGGATTTTCTTTAAATCTCTCTTTTAATGATTATTTATATACCACAGATAAAAAGGTCTAGTTTTTGTTGCCGTTTAAGTCCGCTGATAGACTTAATGCTAGATTTAGGCCCTTCTTAGTCTTGTTTTTGGACTAAAGATAGGCTTAATCTAGCGTTGAGTATAAAAACAAATTTAAACTGTAACAAAGATAGTTTTGCTTCCATATTCAGGTATTGTACAAATTTCTCGTAAATAATACTTGTATAAATTCACCGTTAATATAAATATAGATATATAAATACAATCTATGTAACTATATTTCTCTGCACAACTTGTTTAGCTTTCTTTTCTTTGCAAAATACTTTCTTTATACCGACTTTTTCTTTAAACTTTATACTTATTCTTAACAAAGAATGTTTGAACATGATCCTTCGAAGGGTACCTGGAGCAACACATTTGTTTCATATGTCTTTCGAGAATTTATTCTCCTCGTATAGGATTGATCCATCTCGCAAAATAAAATGTTAATAACATTGGAAACACTTTTGGTCTACGCATGAACCCCTAACAGGTGCCTCCTCAGGTTCTCATAGAATTCCAAAGCCCATTTAAGAAACTTCCTATTCCTTTTAGGAATCTTTAATAAAATCCCATCAAACCATGTAAAATCCTCTTTAAGAACCTTTACCATTCACCAACGATCTCTATACAACCCTTGAAAGGTTTTTTCCCTATATTCTCCACGTTCCTCAAATTTTCCTCTACATCAGTTTTCAATAGGGATCTCGTCTCGAGAACACCGGCATCGATCCGGCAGAAGCCTAATTTAATTCCCCACCCTAATCTAGTCTCGAATTCACTTTTTTTTAACACTCCGACCCGAGAAGGTGGGGTCCTTACAGAGAGAGGAATTGCCTCAGGTGGTTTCCATCTTCGCGTGCGTCTTCGATCCTGGCAACACTCCCTGACCCGGCGACCCACCACTAACAAATACCACGACGACGACCTCAACGAGGACTCGCGATTTTTCGCTAAAGGTGCGAACAGTACCGTGTCGCGTTTCGCGAACAAGTGCACCCCGTGGAGGACGTACGTGCGGATGCAAGGTGGATTAGTCGCACTAGTGAGCAGAGTTCAGTTTGTCGGTGGGCCAAACTGTGATGAGGGGTGATATGAGCCAATGCCTTTCTTGCCACCGTAGTTTTCCTCTCGACCTCACTCTCTCTTGGCCAGGCATGCGCCCTTTCGATAATTCTACCTACCTCATACAGAATACACCTACATATACACCTACCTATTCGACTAACACACACGCGAAAAACTTGAATTCCCAAGTATACCTAACGTTTCGCACGTGCATTCATGACGACTATGTGCCGTAGTTAAGCTATGTGCGGTGGTAGGTCTATACCGATATTTGCCGGGGTTGACTCATGTGTGGGTGAACATTAAGGCAGGGACGGAAGCTCCGTGGGAATCTTAAATTCCATGATAAGAGCTTTTCCACTCAGGAGGAAAGCACGATAGACAAATTGAAATTGTAAAGATAAAAGAGTACTGTTTCTAGAGGCAACAGTTTGTTTTAACTCTATTTGAGAAAAAGGACGGATGTTGTACACGGAAAAAAAAAGTTCTTTAAATTTTACAGAACTAGTTCTATAGTCGGGGATAGGAGCGAATCTTGAACGAATTTAATAGATTTCATATAACTTTCAGTATTTAATGTAGAATAGTTCTGGGATAACTCTACAAAAGTTCGGTAAAATTTACATTGAAGATCGATTCAAAAAAGTTCAATAAAATATATAGAGAAATTCATGAAAAAATGTTGAAAAGTTTCGTAGAAATTACATTTGAGATATTGAGAGTTTGTAATGAGACCATTATAAAGTCTAAATACCTCAATTCAGTGAAATGTATAGAAAAGTTCTTGAAAAAATGTTGAAAAGTCTTATAGAAATTCGATTTGAGTTATTGAGTATTTGTGAACTACTTGAATGTAGAGTTCTTAAATTCTCGAGAACTTAAATCCAGGTTATATGACCGAAAATATGACAGAATTTATGAGAATTTAAAAGAATTTAAGAGAATTTAAGAATTTATGATTTTTAGCAAAATTGTTATTGTTTACATTATTTACATAGTTAAATTTTAGTTATTTACTAGCTAAGGCATATTTAGGAACGTAAAATATGCAAAACAACAGCTTACTAGTTAATTAAAGTCACAAAATTCATCTTATAATAAACGTCACTTTACAGGTTATGTTAGACACTAACATAACCTATACTCTGCATACATTTGTGACAAAGTTTTTTCATTTACATGTGTAAAGCTCATTATAATAGATAAATACACTATAATAGAAGTGCAAAAAATAGTTTATTATACTTCATCACTTAATTAATCAAAAATTTCCTCCCTTGTCATCAAAATTTTTAAAAATCATAAGTTCTCATAAATTCTCAGAGAATTTAAGTCTCGGTTATATTCTCGGTTATATTCTCATTCTTGTTACCGTTCTCGAAGTAATATAACCGACTAAGAACTCTACTTGAATGTAAGATTTCTAGAACTCAGTTCTAGAAAATGAGCTGCGCAGTCGTTACTTGCGCAGGCAGCGAAATTCTCCGCGTCCCTCGCCGCCTCCACCCCCGGTTGTCTTTATGCATCTTTATGTTACTTAACGGTTTTCGCATGCACAGCTGTAGCTTATATCTTAGATTTTTTTTTGTATATGGCATGTTAGGTTAGCTGAGATGCTTTAGGTGTAATGTTCATTTTTCTATTCTTTAATAAGGAAAAAAATTTTACGCTGTTCATACCTAAATTAAGCTTCTAATTTAAACAAAGTACAAAATACCAATAATTATAATAGACAAATCTGTGAGATATTATTTTATTAATCATACAGAATGTAAGTACAAACAGTACAAAGAGATACATAGGTTTTTTATAATAAGTTTGTTATAACCTACAAATGTAAATACATATAAATATAAAATAAACTTTGTTCAAAAAAAAAAAAAAAAGATGCTTTAGGCGTGCGTTAGGAATGTAATGCGAAGGTTTTAGGGTTCGAATCCGCGGCGAATAATAAAATTTTCATAGCGTGCGTTTATAAATAGTTTATAAGTAGTGACTGTTTGTGTAGTGGTAAATAAATGTGTACTTAAACATATAAAAGGTATTAGAGTATAATAATAATAATAATAATAATAATAATAATGATAATAATACGAAACATTATTTTTTTTCATCGCAAAATCGGTTATCGTTTTCTAGAACTGTTCTCTAAAGTTTCAAGACTTCTTTGATATAGACTGTATATTAGCTGGAGTTTTAGATTTTCTAGAACTATTCTACGTTTTTCATAAAATAGTTCAACATAATGTAAAACCATGAATATTTTAACTTTTAAAAAACTACCCGCTGTATCCTCTACTATAGAACTAGTTCTGTAAAATTTAAAGAACTTCTTTTTTCCGTGTAGCATCCTCTTTTTTAAGAACATGGTACATTCGCGTATCCTCGACAGGTTTTCAGTCTTTAGTTATATTTTAAGTTTTATTAATTATTGCACGGAGAAAACTGTTTAGTAGATCTCACTTTAACAAGAGTATATTATGGACAGACTAAGACTAATCCAACCGCTAGCTTAGTCTGTCCATAATATACTCTTGTTGATTAATTAATAAATTAATTTAATCTTCGAAAATTTATTTATTTTTTTTTAGCTTTCTTATTCAAAATCTTAAAATAACTTCTGTGGGATTCCTATTAGGACTCTGTTACAGATCTATTGAGGCAACTATATTGAACTTGATCTCTATTAGGGACTAGAGCTCTGTACTCTATTAGCGATCGTGTCTTCAATATTGAGAGGTAGATGAATTTAACCATACACCTCTTCAGCTGCCATTACCCCATCAATTTGCGTCGTTTCAAACTATTAACCTGACAGGCGTGGAGCTGTAAATAAGGACCTTTCCGATAATAGCTTGAGATCTGCTCGAGTTCTACGTGACATGGTGAAAATAATCTGATCATTATTAATGGAAATAATCATTATTGATGGAAATAATCATTATTGATGGGAATAATCGGTATTGATCGAAATATTAAGCTCTTTACTTCAACTCTTCAGTCTATCATCTTTAATCTGCAGTGAAAAAGAATATGTAGACTTGTAGATAGAAATTTCTTTGATTCCAATCTTTTCCATCTAAAACTTGAGTCAACTTTTCACTCTGGTCAACATTTCTAAATATACTTGAAGAAATTAGTGAAAAACAATGCAAAACTGGGTTTCGAAATAACCGACGCATTATGCATTCTTGAATTTTAAAGGTATAGTTGTGGAAATGAAATATTTTATCGCGTGGTAATAAAAATTCGTTATTGTATTACATTTGTTCGATAATTACTAGAATAGAAGATTAGGTTATTGAACAATTTCTGTATTTCCACGAAAAAAGGAATCATGATATTTTTTCAAAGAAGATACGGATCAATAATAGAATTAGTTTGTCGAATACCTCTTACTATTATTTCCAACAAAGCGCCTTCTCCGTTTACACGCAAGGGCTTATTTTTACGTTTATAAAAACCCCTGGGAAAAAAATACTCAGGCTAAAAAAATGGAACTAAAATACCAAAATTATTCTCTCTGGTACTTTTATGATTAAAAAGTAAATTAAATTATATCTTGGGTTCAATTTAGGGAATTTAGTTGACAATATTAGTATTCCAATCGTGTTTTATGGCAAAAAAAATACAAGGATTAGTCAAATGAGAGATATGTTCAAATTAGAAGGCTAAGGGGGTTACATTATATGAAGTATTTAAAGCTAATCTGTGATTTGAATACAAAATAGTAATACATAGTTTGAGGTAGAAATTGATTAAATTAAATCGAATTTTCAATTTTTCCATGAAAATTTGAAAGCCCTACTTTAGTTTAATTAATCTTTTGACGATATTATTATCGATTAAAGCCCTCTATAAGTATTCCACTCTTCGCGTCAAAGAAAATGCAATTAAATTATTAACGAGGAAGAGTAACTTCGAAGCTGCCACCCCTGCCTAAGTACACATATATGTATATGTATATATATATATCAACGAATACAAATCCACCTAAGGGCAAAACCCGCGCAGGCGCTTTTGATATGGTCTTCTGTTTTACTTTGATCCTAAACTGCCTATCAGCCTAGAGCCTCTCGACTTCCATTCTTCCTTGCAATTGACCTCGACGCAATCCTTCGGGAAACCGTTGTATCTAAAATCCGGAAGAGCATGTTTCCATTCTTCATTTGAAAACAGAAAAATAAAGAAAAGCAGAGAAACAGAATCAGGTCAAACCAATTTAATTCGACAAAAGAGTCTTTTTGAAAAATGTAGAACGTTAAATAAAATAACATTCAGTGGCGGATTTACATAAGGGCACATGGGGCATGTGCTCAGAGGCCCCCACAAAATTAATATCCTCTTTTTTCATTCTTACCACTATTATCGAATTAGATCGTATATTTTCAGACACTCAAAAAATGCAATTACTACACTGAGAGACTTTTTGTTAGAATAAATGATAAATATGAATGAGAATTTAGTATAATATCGTTCCGAAGTAGGGAAAACGCAGGATTTGCGTATCAAAAATTAATATAGTGGTTTTCAGTCGGAAAAATTAATATTTTTGTTAGAACAAATGGAAAGGATGTTTCATTAACTCTTATAAAACTTGCGAGAATTTAATATACACTATATCAAAGTTGACAAGAGAAGTTAAAACGATTGTAATACATTTTATTCGAAAGAATGAAAACATTTTTTGAAGTTGTCATCCAAAGTATATGAGAATCTCAAACGACTATATGAAAAATAACTCACTCCACTAAAAAGATTTAACCTTTAGCAAGGGGAACTAAATACACAAATTAAATACAATCAAATACGGAAACACATGAACAATTATTATTTTTATTATTATATATACTTAATTTATTCACTAAATACATAATAATCGAATTCGCTGCCGCAAGATTCGAACCTAACGTATACGTATTTTATCCCTAACGGCCTAACAACTAAACCCCACGGCTAACTGTACATTATAAAATAATATTCTTGTATGCAATAACATTATATAATTTGATATGTCAGTAACTCAGTATATAATAAACTTGAATGTATTTAGATGTAATATTTTAGTTTATAAATTTCGTGAGAAAATATTCCTAATGTTTTAAATCCCATAGTAAATGAATCACTTGAAAATAGAAAGAGTTAACTTTGATTTAAAATGTTGTGAAACATATATGTAATAAAAGCGCCTTTTTCACACAACCAAGCATTTTCTGACAGATATAACCAAAATAACGTCGATAAACGGAAAAACGTGGGAACTGGCGACCAGTGTTTCACGCATTCCGCATATTCGGCTGCACATTCGGGCTTGATCGGAAAACGGCGGAAACATTCGAGGAGCATTCTCAAACGAAACTATATGAAAAATCAAGAATAATGATATCATAGTTTGCTATGCGTCTCAGGTTTCTGTCAACTTCATATTGACAATATCAATTTCTAAAATACGTTTTCGAGATTATGATATTCACTATTTTTCTTATTCATATTATTTTTTCGAAAACTCAGTAAAAAGAATATCATTTTTTCATAGAGTTAATTTATAAAATGGAGATTCATAATATTTCGTATATAGAATACTACTTTCTCGACTTCGTGTTTTAAATACTCGTATGATAATATTAAACTATAGTACTGTAGTACGAATAAGTGTGATAGAACCGCGGTTTTCCCTATTTCGGAACGATATTATACTAAATTCTCATTCATTTTTATCATTTATTCAAATAAAAAATCTCTCAGTGTAATTTCAAAACTGATTTCTTATGTGCAACACACGAAATAAAAATGTGGTTCATATTAGAATTCATACCCTTGGTCGACACTTTTGTCAGGTCTTTAGATGAAAGAATTGCAGCATATGAAGTAGTTGAATTGTGATTTGGGTTTTTATCGAAATTCAATGAATTGACTCCATCTGAAGTAGCACAGAGTACGTACCAAAAAATAATTTAGTATTTACAAAGATGATCTGAACTCTAATTTAAAAATAGAATTTCTTCTATTTAAATAATTTTGTTGTGAATTGCTTGAATTTAAACCTGAAACTGGAGTTAGCAGAAAACAAGCCATGTACTCATTAATTATTGAAGAAGGAGTACGAGAGACCTTTCCAAATACTGAAATGGTCTTAAGAACTTACTTAACTTTGATGATAAGTAATTGTACTGGAGAGAGGTCATTTTCGAAATTGGATCTAGTGAATGATTCATCTAGGGTATCAATGGCTCAAAAAAGACTAAATAACTTAAGTATCGTAAGCATGGAGCGTGACATTGTACACGATATCAAAGTTGAGGACATAATAACAATTTTTGCTGAAAAGAAAGCACGTAGACGCATCATTTAATCTTATGTATTATGTATAAAATGAGAAGTTTGTATTTTACACCATGTAGAAATTAAACTATGAGAATGTGGAAATTACACTGTGATAAATTAAAAAAATGTGCAATAAATATTGTGTAATTTGTAATTTTAAATCCCTTACAAGGGGGCCCCCCACACTATTAGTGCATTTATGTATAACATTAAAATAAAATAATTATAAATGAAACACTAATTTAATTAATGCTGCCATAATTAAATTATCTAATGACTTCCGGGCAAATATTTCATCGAAAGAATTCTCCCCTGTTTACTTATCTCCAGGTTTTTAATTATGTTTTCTCGTGCGAGTCAAAAAGAAACATTTGTATTCGTCGAATATAGAAATTTCTATAAATTAATAAATTAATTGTTCAGAAGCTTAGTACATATTTGTGGAAAAATGAGGAAAATATTGAATTACTGAAAGTTTTGCCCTTGTTCCTCGACTGACATTTTTAGAGTAAACACAGTAATATATACCAAATGAGTTTCCGGTGACTGAAAACTGATGTGAGAAACTTCAACCAAATAAATGATCGCAAAAGGTGCAGCGTAGGGAAGTTGCTGAAGACGTCGACTACGATCAATCAACAACTACTTAATTACCCTTGCCTTTAGAACAAACTCAGGGCTTGTTTGCAGTCTCTCTAATTAATTAGGTAAATTTTGAATTTTTGGTTTAATAGGTAATGTAATTACGCTAATTAAACAAGTCAGCAGGTGAAATAAGATATATGGTTAAATATTATCTTCTGGTATTGAAGAGATTATCATTTATGCTCGTTTAAAATCCTTTGACTTTTGATTGAAAAATGTTTATTCAACTTTTATTTTCAGTGAAATGTCAGATCATTGGAAATTCTTGAAAATGTGATAAAAATTCTTTAATTTTCTAATAAAATATTGCATCAACATTGTGTGGCTATGATACATAAATTTATAATATTTAGTCAACCCTGAGTATTAAATTTTAGAAAAAAATTTCCAAATGAATTTTACTCAACGATTCATGTTCCGAATGCCAACCTGTCCTCCGAATCGGGCTTCGGGTCTTCGCGGCACCTCAAATTTGTTCCCTCCGTGTAACGTACTCGATGTCCTAGCTTCATCGGCACTCCGAGCAACCTACAATGCACACGAGATACCGATTCTTCAGATTGTTATTTCGGATGGAACCAGAATTAAAGCAAAATACTGATTTTATGTACATAATATAAACTTGATTTTTGGAAAAAATGTGATTTTTCTCGTTTCTAGAAATATTTTTTAATTAAAAAGGAAAAAAATCTTATGTAAACTTACGTTATGTAAAAACAAACCTTCCTGTCATATTACATCAATTTTTAGAATAAAGAATTATATTATCTTTATAAATAATTATTAAAAACTGCGGAATGTGAGATCTCCCTCCATATTTTGGACATGGTAGTGAATTTTCCATGATCGAAAATTTGATGGA
Organism: Synergus gifuensis; assembly: GCA_904066015.1. NCBI lineage: Eukaryota > Metazoa > Arthropoda > Insecta > Hymenoptera > Cynipidae > Synergus > Synergus gifuensis. Next base: position 205,822 of record CAJFCO010000180.1, on the reverse strand, counting down.
AAAGGTGTATTGGGTTGAAGTTTCAGACGTATAGTCTGACAAAGTTTTTTTATTTTTTTATTTTTTATATAATATTTACAAAGAGTTCCAAAACACATTTTTTGTTTTTATTTATTTATTAGTAGAAGTTTACCTGGAGTTGTCCCGGATTTTAAGAGATTTTAAAAAATAAAAAAATGTTAAGGGATTTCATCAGATTTTAAGTGATTTTGATAAATTTCAAGGAGTTTTGAGAGATTTTGAGACATTTCAAGTGATTTTAATTTTCAAGGAATTGATTCGAATTTGGACGAAATCAAATGAAATCCTTTAAAATAATTTAAAATTATTTAAAATTCTTTAAAATCTTTAAAATCTTCTGTAAATGTCTTAAAATCGTTTGAAATATTTCCAAATTTCACGGAGTTCATTAAAATCTTTTGAAATATCTTGAAATCTTCTGAAATCCCTTGAAAGCTCTTAAAATTCTTAAAATTACTTAATGTCCAATAAAAAATGATTAAATCCCTTAAAATAACTTAAAATCACATGAAATCTCAGATTCCTAAGTATTTCTGGAAATTCTAATTTTAAAAAATCCTTGAAATCCTGAAAGTCCTTAAGATCATTTAAAATCTCTTTAAAATTCCTTTAAATTCGAAGGAATCTCTTAAAATCCTTTACAACGCTGGGTAAATTTCTACCAGTAAATAAATCAAAAAATTTTGGGTTTTAGAAACTTTGGACACATTTTTAAAAATATTTTTAACCAATGAATGTACAAATAAAAAATCGTCAGACTAAACGTCTGAAACTTCAACCCAATGGAAGGTGTCACGTCTCTTTGTATTTAATATTAGAATTTCATAGAGATTTCATTAGAATTTTTTATTAGAATATTTTAGAAAATATTTTTTCGTCGACAAAAATAGAAGCCTAAAAAATAATAAAAGCTGGCAAATGAATTTATTCTAAGAAATATTTTGAAATAGATTTTCTTTCTTTTTCTGTTTCAAAGAGACATTTCTCAAAAGACAAATTGAATGAATGAAAGCTTGCTTTGTCGAGAGGATCCAAGGAATTATTTTAGGATAAGTGGTTTGTCAAAGTAAAATATGTCAAGCGTTTAATTATCATTATCTCAGAAATGTGCGGTGTATATCTTCCTTTGAAAGGAAAATTTGAAAGAGGCTTTCGCGATAATTGCGAGACACTTTTCCCTGGTATTATGAATAAAAACAGTGTGAGTCTACATTTTTATGAAGTTGAGTCGAGTTCTTTTATACAGTGCCTTCATATTATGAACAGCGAGATTTACTGCTCGTTACATGCTTCTCAAACCTTGAAAATTGATTCCCGCGAGTGGTGGAATAATGAGTAAGGCAAAAGCGACAGAAAGTGATTAAGAGAGAAGAAATTATAGAGAGAGGATGGGAGAAAGAAAAAGGGGTAATAGGGATAAAACAATAACTACTCTACTTATTTGCATAAATACAATCATAGTTTACATATGTATTAAACTATTTACATATTTGCTACGATTACGATGTATATTAAAAAATAATCTCATTATTTACATGTAAAAAATGCTTGCAGATTCACTTTTATTATATTCAGAAATATTTTAATTCTAGTAAAGTCGCTTGCCCAGAAATCCTGTGAAATTCCTACACATTTTTAAATCTTTTAAAATTCCATGAAATCACTTGAAATTCTTTAAAATCTCGTGAAATTGATAAAAATGCATTGAAAACCTTAAAAACATTGTTTTTATAATTGAATTATAATTGAATCTTAGATCATCTTTTGAATCTTGTGATTCATTGTGAATCTTGTTCAAACTTTCAGTCTGAAATCATCGAATACTTTATAGTATAGCACCAATCAATTTTTCACGGCACATTTTTCGCTTAATTTCCAGGTCTTCGTCCCTTAACTACAACCTTTTAATTCACATCAGTTTCTGTCCTTAAACTTACTCATAGTAAATCTCACTGTTTTCTATTTCTGACTTATCGAACGAAAATAAAATAAAAAAAAAAAAGAGCAGAAAAGCTTTAAAACTGACTTCGTATCTAAACCAAAATTATTTTAAAGATCACAGAAAAAGCGAATTTTGTTGAAGTTTAATTTATTCCTTGATGCTACCTTGTTTAATATGCACTTTGTGAGGAGTGCTCAGCAAAAGGTGAATGTTAAAAAGAGTACCGTGAGAAGCGGCGACTGTTTATATAAAAGTTTCAGCCAGTTTATGCCAGACCTCTCGGATATGGGATATGCTACTTATACAATGCATGAATATACAATTTTGTATCATATATGTATATATCTACTTATACACATTGTACAATGTACAACGTTCTTATATTATGCATTGCGCGCACGTGTTGAAGACACGCCAAAAGTATAGTTAACGATGATACTTCCTCTTGAAATTGAGCATTTATTGTCATGCTCATCCTGAAGGAAGCTACATGAGATTTTAATCTCCCTAAGTACGATAAGAAGGCCAAGAAAATCGTTACTATCTAAAAGGATTACGAGGGATGAAAGAAACGGCAACGAGCGAAAAGAGAAGCTTTCACTGTTTCTAATGGGCAGTTTCAAAGGAAAGCAACACTTATACTTTTTATTGGCTCCAGGAGCATAAACTTTGAAACTCTTTTTTTTTTATTAAGAAAGAAATATTAAAGCATCTTTCAAAGCACCTGCCCTTAGCGTTTCTTAGAATTTTCTTATAGATTATGAAAGATCTACAAAGTTATAATTTGCTTCATTCAATGCAAAATTGAAGAGAGACAGGGCCGGCGGAACGTATTTTTTTAGCGTGGGTAGTGATCGACCGGGGTTTAAGTGGGGGGGGGAGTGTTTCATAATTTTGCGTATTATGAAAATCGAATATAAAAATTAAAAAAAAAAACAGTAAATTTTTCGGATTTTTTACTGAAATTTAAGCGTGGGTAATTACCCACCCTAAAATTTTTAGGGTGGGTAGTAGTACTACCCACCATACCCACGTCTTCCGCCGACCCTGGATTTCAAATAAAAATAGTATGTTTACTCGATTTTATAGACTAATTAAAGAAGATGCTAAGATTATATTACGTTTTCTAAGTTTTAATTTTTTATAATATAAATACACAGAAAAAACAAGGACTGAAAGTGTTTACAGTTTAAGTCAGTTTTTAGGCTGAATTTAAGTTTAACTCAGTTTTTAGTCTTGTTTTAAGACTAAGAAATCTTAAAACAAGACTAAACACTGACTTAAACTGTAAACACTTTCAGTCCTTGTTTTTTTTGTGTACAATAAGAAGCAAAAAATGTGTAAAAACAGTTTTTAAACTTAAATCGCCTCTAGGAAAAGCATATAAAGGCAAAAGAAGCTTTTGTTTTTTTTTATAGTAAAAAAGGTGTCTGTCGCGATTACTTATCGAAGAAAACCGATGATTTAAGTTTAATCCAAGCTTAGAGGAGATGGAATGTTATTCCCGGAATATTTGCACCCCAGAGATTGGTAAAAGTTGCAGAAAAACCCTTTTTAAGTGAAGGGGATTATCAGGGATGAAAGGGTGTAAAAGTGTACGAGGAAGAGGTGTAGAGAGGCAGAGAGAATTGAGTTGTAGATGAAGTGGTGTTGCATGCAACACATATGTATGGAAGAATCGCGCTTTCGAGGATTCGTCCTACTTTTAAATCTGGAACGTCCCTCGATACAAACATGTGACATGTGTTCGTGGGAACACAAAAAGTATGCGACAAAAGTGCGGATGCAAGTGGACCTGCTGTTAAAAGGAGAGAATTTTCTCATTTGCTCAGAATAAAAAGGTTGCGACTCTCCAAACCTCGGCTGAGAGTAAAAAGAAAATAATGGTTTTTTAATCAAGCGACACACAGTACAAATAGCTTCTAATTTTGGGCTATAATTATGCACAATTAAAACTTTCATTAATTTTTGAACGTACTTTTAGGAATCATTAGCTCTTTCCTATTTTATTTACATAATATTTATTTACGTAATTTATATATCTTATTCCTTAATATGAGATTCACTCATATATTCTGACATTTATCATTTATCTGCAACCTTCTCGAATTGTAAAGAAGGTTGAATCCCAATATAAATTTACAGAATTATTGTTTCTTTCAACTTCCTGGACACAAAGCATTTCGATTTCAAAAGCAAACCAACGTAATTGGCTATTTTCAAGTACCAACTAGACTTCTTATTATATGTAGTTTTATTTGTTTCTCCTCCGCGCACTTCAATTTCAATTACCCATTCTTCGAAACATAAATAATAATAACGTCTTCACCGCTGCTTACGACATAATCGATAATTACTTTTGAGCAGACCTATAAACAGATGCAAGAGAATAATTGATAATACTAAATAATAAAGATAATAATTATTATCAGAGAATAACAAGGTATAAACTTTGCAGGACCCAAAGACTTTCTAGTAACCTTTGAATTCGCGAAACTTTCATAATCTCGCTGAATTTTAAGAAATGAAAGAAAATATATCAGCGCACCGTTCTTTGGTTTTTCATTAATTTTTCATGTCTCTAATTTATCAAAACAGCGAGATATATATATTTTCTTAAATAAGAAGCTGGAAAAAGATACACGCAAAATCTCGGTAATTCATGACGTCATTAGTTCTCTACTTGCCCTTAAAGCATTCTCACTCATTCACGTCCACGTGCATCAGTTGTTAAATTTACTCGGAAACGTGACTCGATAATAATCCAATTAAAGGAGATTAGATAAGTTTTTTGAAAGTAAAAAAACAGCAAGACACGCAGTCATAAGTATCTAAATTCTATGGTAGCTCATAACGAAACATCTGTTTTTTTTATTGATTTGATGAGTAAGTTTTCAATTTCCATTCAAAATAAATGCAATCTTTTATTTTGTTAAAATAAACTTCGAATATATAATTCTAAAAACGTGATAGACATTTTTGATCTTATTCTATGATAACTAGGTAGATATATAAAATATAGAGCATATAATATGCTGATCGAATTTTAAAAATTCTGGTTTAATCTCGGTAAAATTACGAGCGCTGATATAAGCGGGACTCTATAGTAATTAGCAATTTATAATTTAAAGGCGATCGTGACCTGGTTAAACAAAGCTTACTCTATTTACATCATCAATCTAGAATGAATAACTCACATATAATCGATCGGTATGCTTCTCCAGGTTCCAATCGATATGGGCTCAAATTCCCAATTCCTGAACGATTCCCTTGAGCATCTTGTGCACCAAGTGGTCGAGTTTTTCAAACACTTGAGCCACGGGGCACAATCGATAAACATTTTTCACCACCCGAACACTATTTCTCTTCCTTATCAGCCAGATTCACTTTGATTTACCACCGGGCTACCATCATACTCTCGAGCACTAATATTAATCACCTACCATTATTTTGAACTAAGCAAACAATAGGATAAACATTGGAAATATATTGAATCAATTTCATGTATTTTATTCAGTATTCAACTTTATCAAATACCCTCTTTGTATCCAATAATTCAGCCTTTTCGAGTATTTATTTAAATTATTTTGTTCGATGAGCACACAAACAATACCTGATAAATTCACTTGAGTTGTCATTATTCCATGATATTTAAACAAATATTATGCATCGCAGAATCCAATAAATTGATTTTAAAAAGTGCTTTGAAGTTTCAATTTAATAATGCCTAGAAAATATTTATAGTTTAAACTTCTGAAGCTTATGAATTTTAAACAAATAAATATTTCTTCTCTTTACTTTTTATTTGTCGAAAAGCTTTTTAGTTTATTATAATGTTTCTATATTCCTTTTTTTTTTTAGTAAAAAATTGTATGGAAAATGATATTGAAAACTCATGAAGCTAGTAGCTGACGCTTCTAAAGTTAGAGGGTTTGTGATTATTAGTTTGTTAGGAGAAGTTGAAAGCCTTCCAAGTTTAAACGTCTTCTATTACCACAACAATGACACTCGCATAAATTAAAATTTGCATATTTTCAATTTCAATTTTATCGGCTTGAATGCTATTAGTTTACATATTTAACATTTCAAGACTCACGAATTTCAATTAATAGTTTTAATCTAAATAATTCCAAGTTAGAAATCTTTAGAATAAAAAAAAAAATAATGAAATCTTTCTGAATATAAAAAGCATGGAGAGCCTTAATTACGCATCAGTTTTATGAGGGTAAAAATTATTATGACACAAAGTTCAAGACATTATGTAACAGTGTATATATACATATATGTATATTGTTTTTTCTGTTGAAGTTAATTGCTGGTACTCAGAATTTAATAAGTCATGACTCTATAATATTTATACTCAAAATTTCAACGCTGTTCAAATTAAGAAAAATTCGGGCATTTTCAAATAAAAATTTTTATACTTGAAAAACTGAAAGTCCCAAGAATTTTAAATTAAAATATCCTCTGTCTTCAAGACAATGAAGTCTGCTCTCTAAATTTGAATTAGTAAGAAGTTACTAATGAAATAGTGCCGATTCGTTTACTGATACACTTTAGTAAGCATTTTTACTATCAATTAGTTGAAAACTACTAATTCATTTAGTAACGGTAACTAAATCAATTAGTGAGCCTTACTAAATGAATTAGTACTATTTTACTGTGTTAATTTTGATTTGAATATATTCAAATCACTGTTCTTTCAATTTGAATATTTTACAATTCTGTTTCTCTATTTTGAATATTTTCAAAATTATGAATAAGCAAACGCTCAACGATCAAATTGCATTTGCACTTGAAGAATGCTATATACAACCCGTACTCTTGAACAATAATTAACCTCCCAATCACGTAAGTGCTCCTCTATTCTCGACCATAATAGATATTTCACAAAAAGTGGATTATTTCCAGGATGATCGGAAATATACATTTTATTTTCTGACCTCGAGTAAATCACCACTCATTCATTAATCAAATATTACAAGAAAAGAAAACAAATAATCGATTAACTAATGCCCGATTTCATATGAAATCGGGCAGTTTGACCCTGGCGATGTCATGGAATTGTTTGGGAATGAAATATATTGTTATCCAAGGTAAAATATGAGACACGTATTTTTTTTTTGATCAACAAATTTTTTTCACGAACTTAGGGCTACATGAATATTCAGGTGAATTATGTAAAAAATAACGAAAGTTTTCTTAAAAATATTGTTTCTTGGGAACCAATTGACATAATTTAATTTTCTTTTAATATCCACAAAGAAAATTGAAAAAAAATTGAAAATTACCAAAATGTCGTACATTTTTCGAAAAAAAAAAATAAAAAGTCAATTTTCTCAAAAAGGCCACCTTCGATTTTTTTTGATTTTTTAAAAAATTTATTGTAATATGTAAATTGACTTTTTTTTTAATATGATATATAACTATGAAGTTAATGAAAAATGTTGTTTAGGTCTTAAGGCCATGTAAAACCTATCCAATCCCTACCTTGCCGACATTTTTATATTATCATCAGAGAATATAAATTTAATGTCAATCCAGATGTCTAACAATCGATTTGACAGTACATTTTAACGTAAAAAAATTTATAATGACTTTTGAATAGTTCATAAATATACACAATAAAAAAAATAAAAAAACTAGACAATTAAAAAAAATATAAAAAACTAGACAATTTGGCCTGTATTATTCGTCACAAAAAATTCAGAAAAAAAGTGTAAGAAAAACACCTGTCACATGAGACGACCCCCTTAATATTGGTCAATATCAAAGAAATAATATCGGAGAAATATTCTACACGTAATAATATGAGTATTACGTGCACAATGCTTTTTCATTTTAATGCCGCAGTCGTCACAGATTCAATTGAATTTATTTACATTTAAATTTATTTTTATTTACATTTACATTAGATAATTATTAATTTGGAAGAAACAAAATTATAAATTTTATTGCGTTGCACTATCCCTCGTTATAGTATTTTTGTTTATCATACGATATACTACATAATTTAATCTCTTAACGATTAATACAGTATCGAATATATTAAAAATTGTAATAAAATCAAGCGTGTTTTGCAACTTACTTTCCATAAATATTCAATAAAAATTGTACTTATTCTCGTATTATAAACAACAAATTCATGAATAAAGGGTAAATCCAAGAAAGTAATTCTTTTTCTTCAAAATGGATAATTATCTATAATGTAAAATAATTATGGATTCAATTGATTTTTTAACAACTGCGACAGAACTAAAGTGCTGATCAGCAATAATAAGATTAATTTAGTACAATAATTTAGTACAATTTTTTCAAGAACCTCAGTTATTTGCTTTAATTTGATAATAATTTAAAAACCATTTTGTCTAGAGGACAAGAAAAGATGACGTGGTTGAAGTTCTGAATGATCAAATAAATAAATTTTTATATTGATTGCATTTTATATTAGAAACAGAGTTAAAATTGATTCATTTACAGTGAAAGTAATTTTGTATGAAAGAAAATTGTAATGCTTATTTTTATTTTTAGTTGGAACAAAAGATGGGCAGTAAAATTTCATATAATATAAGATACAATATTTTAAAGAAAAATTTCATTATTTTTTACATAATTCACTTGAATATTCATGTAGCCCTAAGTTCGTGAAAAAAGTTTTTTGATCAAAAAAATATATCTGATAAGAAATTTAAGACTCTTGCAAATATATATTCAGAAACTACAATTTTTAAATTCCTTTAACAATTTTTTTTACTTCAAGATCATGCAATTTTCAATCGAATTCGTGATGTTCTTTTATTACAAGGTCATTTCAATTATTTGTAACACTTTTCACGACTCTTTACCACTTTTAAATGCTCTTTTAATTTCTTTCTTGAAAACCTTGCAGTTTTTTAATTTGTTTGTAAATCACAATTAGAGCCGCAAATCCAAGGTCATTAATTCACAATCGTACTTCCATTCTTTCCACATTGAATAATATGTCTATCGCTTTTATTGAGGCTTCTTTTAAATAGTTTTCAACACTTTTAACCGCTTTTAAATTACCGCTTTTAAATTACCAACTTGAAAACCTTGTGATTAATCATTCTTTTTTTTAAATTTATTTAAATCACGACTGAGGCCACAAAAGCAAGGTCAGAAATCGAGATCATGATTCAAAAAACCCAGTTTTGTCGAGTAGATCTACCGGTTGACTGAAGGAATGACACCCACTACTTGAAACCTATATCAGTTATGTGTTATAATAAAAATGAGACCTGATGGGGACAACCGGTTTCGCATTACGCATTTTACCTGTCATTGATGGAAATCGTAATTTTATTTACTGCAGATGCCTCTTGCCACTTGTGCTTTATTAATATACGAATGCATAATGTTAATTGCTGTATTCCTCTCATCGAGGTCTAGCTCCTTAATTCATTTTACATTTCGTTGCAGAGAGATAACACTTGCTTCAAAGAATAGCAAACAGAGTAAAGATAATATCTTGTCACATCTGCTCCCGCATCTCAGCATAATAACAGAGTAGATAAAAGTTTTATTGAATGAATTAAGTAGGTACATCGAAGTCGCTTTCATTTGGTCCGTCACTTGATTAACTTAATTTACCGCTTTATTTATTCATTGAGTTTTTTTATATTCTATTGTTAAATTTTTAATTTTTGTTTCATTTTTCCTTTCAAATTCGAAGGTTTTTAAACAAAAAACTCAAATGTTCAATGTCGAAAATTGTAAATAACAAAAAGCCCTAAAGTCATAACAGAAATTGATATTGTTTTTATACACAATTTAAACGAAAGTTTAAAACTAAAATCAATAACTTTTAAATGAACAATTCATAAATATCTTTTGGAAATATAGAAATTAAGATTGATAGAAAATCTTAATGCTCTAATGCTCGAATTTCAGTGAGTTTAGTTTTATTTTCAATAGTAAAATTTCAATTGTGATATAGAAACGTTTTTTATTGAATATTGAGAGAAAGTCAAATTTTATAGAAGTTTTACGTCAAAAAATGAAATTATGGCGCTTTTACCGTACGATATGAAATTTTTACGAGTTTTCTGCAATCTATAACGCAAACCATAAATTCTAGTTTACCGCCAATTATAGTTATGTCACGTTACGTATAAAACTTGGTTGAGATTTGTAGACGTTTCAGAAAATATAGCGAAATACGCTTTTTTGAAGAAACTACACATGAAACGAATCCACGTTATCGATTATATAACACGACGCTAAAGAATTGAGATGCAGGTAAAAAAAAAAACACTTCAATTTTTTCGAGCTCTACCAGTTCTAGTTTCGCGGCTTCCGAAGCTTTCCCAACTGCACCTTCCTATTTTTCACTCAAATCTGATTTCACTGTTCAGAAATTTTAATAATGTGAAATTTATTCTTTAAAATTTAAATAATCTCTTTATTGCCGCGCGGTGAATATCATTTCAAAGAGGGATTTTTCATTCTCTTTTCAAAAATTCCAATTTATCAGTTAATAAAAACTGATGCGGCTATGCCGAAAATTCACACGAGTATACAGGGAAAAATATAATTAAAATGTCTAACCTAATATTGATAAAAAAGCAAATTTTCCGAAATTGTTTTAAAACATTTTCTATCAGAGTTTAGCTTCTCAAATCCGAGATAAACGCCACAATATAAAAATATGAATTGGATTGTCCTTGTATTGGAAAGAGGCTCGTCTCTCCTCTTTTATGTTTCTTTCGATTTTTCTTCCTCTAAGAACTTCCGCTCAGGAACGACATGACCTTATAAATGAAAATGTCAAGATTCGTCTAACTTGTAATGAGGGCGGCGGGGGCAGAAACGAAGGAGTGAAGAATCACATGGCAGAAGGATAATGAGATTTTCGTTTTCAAATTAGGTTAAATAAAAAAGATCGAAAAAGCTAGAAAAGAATAGCGTAAGATGGAGATGATACTATATAAGTGAAAAATAATAATATTTGACTTTCCATTTTTCTAATAGCCCTATTCACTGAAACTTTGATCCTCACCCTTCACCTTTCTCACGTTCATTTTCTTCCTCAGCCATGTTTCCTTTCGCAAGTAAATTCCAAAATTTTCAAAATTGATAGCACTGTTTTTTTCTTTTTTATTAAAATTAATTACAAGTTGATGAAACTTTTTTATTTTTTCACTGTGGACCCTTAGATAGGCCAGTAGCCACTGGTAACTAGAAACAGAATAAGGTTTCCAGAAGCCTTTCGCTCGTCTATTTTTTTAATTCTCTAATGCCATTATCGTCGAAGAGTGACGAGCATTCAGCAAAAAAGAGGGACAGATTTTGTGTATGGGTTTCCACTAGGCTTCTTCGCGGAGGCCGTCCTAATTTCAATTTCAAATTCATATTTTTTCCGTCCATATTAGAAGACCTAAAATAAGCGTTTTTTCCAAAATTCTTTTAGGATAGAAAAAAATGAGCAAGTCTAGAGGCCTTTTTATCATATATTAATGCATATTTGAACACTCTAAAAAAAATTTGTTCAGGGAAAAATATTGAAAAACAGTTGATTTGTATACACATGTGTGTAACATTCTGTACTTGGAGTCTCCAATCGGCGAGCAAAATAGAGCTCGTAATTTTCATCTGAAACAAAAATCCCAACGAAAATTTTAATTCTCATATAGTTTTCTTCTATGTGAACTAAGAAAATTGCGAGGAAATTGTGAAATTAACAATTTTTCGCGAGTTTGAATGAAAAAAGTGATGAAAATGAAAAAAAATGAAAAAATAAAAAAAATTTTTTTTTTAAATTCAATTCAACTTGCTAAAAAAATTGTTTAAAAATTCTTTTCCATTAATTTTCTTAGTTCGCATAGAAGAAAAATATATGAGAATGAAAATTTTCGTTGGAATTTTTTTTTTAGACGAAAATTACGAGCTCTATCTTGCAGCTAGACTACCCCCTTAAGGGATAAAAATGAAATATGAATAAATATTCAATTTTCGAAATTTAGCATAAATACAAACCATCAAAGCAGATTCTGCATTACCTCTTTGATTATTATTTCAATATTTATTATTATTTGTAGCATGCATAGAATTTTCAAATTTTCCCCTTTTATTAAAAAAATTCTTTGTCTTTTTCAAGCTCGTCTCTCTGGTCGATTAAATTCCCGGTCTTGGTATTATTTTAACATCTTCTTTTATTTACAGTCACATCCTTAGATATTAAAATTTTTTACCTGAAATGCCAGAATTAATTGCAATCTTTGAAATTTTCTCAGTTTCATTTCGTTTTTCATTTAAAATAAAAATGCTTCTAAAATAAGGCAGTGTGTATTTTTACCGAAAAAGAACGGCTATTTGTGTGGAAATTTTCACGTTTATAATTCTAGTATTTTTCTCTTCTTCAAATGTTTATTCAAGTTTTTGCTATAAATCTTTAAATCATCTGAAAGCTGACGTGTTAAAATCTCCTTCTTTTACAAACATGTATGCAATTTAATTTTTTCGAATTTTCCATTTTTAATTGTTTTGCACACAATACTAATAGATATTTATAACCTTTATAATTTCTATTGTCATTTTGAATGTGACGAAAAATCTAGGTTGTATAAATGAGTCGTGATAATCTGATAACGTATTATTAGATGATATTTTTCAAGGTTCCGCACGTGCTGAACAATAATAATTATCAGAGGGAAAATAAGAAAGAATGTGTGTATAATTTTCGTTTTTAAAATTGAGACATGTAAAGTTCTTGTGACATTTTTTTCCAATCGACTATTGTCACGAGAAATTATATAGACGATCAACTAGAACTCTGACAGATGACTAATCGGTCATTGTTTCAATGTATTATTCTCATATAAATACATATAAAGAAAATACTCCAGTGACACGACCTCGTTTCATAAAAACACAATTGCCGTGACTATGCGGTTAACTTAACACCGGATCTCTGCTGATATTTCTATCTATTAGTCGAATACAAAATAGAAAAACTGTATGAAAATTGGATTAAAAATATGTGTCAAAATAGGTGTCAAAATAAAAGGTGTTCAAATAAAAGACCTCAAAGCTAAAAGGTCATGAAAATCAAAGGCGTTCGATTGTTATGATTTTCTGTATGAAAAGTTGTTTAATTTAAAATTTCTCAATTAAGACCTCAAATTTAGCATTTTTGAAATTTCGCAAGGATGAAAGTTGATTTACCATATTTTTTAATCTCACTTCACATTTCAAGAGCCATGACTTATAAATATTATTGTCTATTAAACTTTAAATTAAATTTTCATTTAATTAAATTCTCAAAGCGTCTTTTCACATTCAATTAAATTTTAAATAATGCCTTGGATGTCTTGTGCTTTCCAAGTTACCCCAGTGCTTGCAACATCTTTACAAAAGTATTGTCTCGAGGCTAGACATCTTTTCTTAATAAGAAAATCCAGGAAAATAATTTGTTTGTATATAATTTTTTATTCAAAGTGGAAAATAAAGGTAAAGTAGAGAAATATAAAATTAATTTGATAGAAGTTGTAGTGAGAGCCAAGCTTCGACATTTCACGTTCGTTCTAAAAATATGCTTTCAACATAATTAAGAATGCTTTATAGCGGCAGCGATTGATGTAATTATTAAAGTTCTACTTGTCCATGTAGGTCAGGTGCTTCAAAAAAATTCAGGAAAGCGAGATAAAAATCTGCAGGCATAAAAAATGAAGGACCTCATCAGGGACTTTTTTATTTAAAACTTGTATAATGTCAGTCAAGCGATATAAACTTTCTTTGAAAATATTTCCTTCTTCGATTTTGTAGTGGCTAATGGTTCAGATGTTATTTTCCTCTTTTTGAATGAAATGAAAATTTATAAAGTGAAAATAACACAGTTTTTTGAAATTTGTGTTTGAAATTTCAATATATTAAAGTCCTTTCATCAAAGCTCTAACAGTTTTGGAATAGTGAAATAGATGATAGCTTTGTAGAAGGAAGAACGGTGTCGCACATTAGTGATAAGAGCATTTGGAATTGATGCCTAAGACCCTTCTCTCAAAGTGTTGACTATGTGAGCACGTCTCCTTGAATTGCATCTGGAATGCTGGATAAAGTTGAATCGGTATTACGACCTTTACAGCTTCTCTAACTATACAGTTACCCATGATGCATCAAAGTCCATTCAGAACCATCTCTTGCAGCGACAGCATCACACAATAGCACGCTAAAATACTAAACACACTCACACGATAAAACACACACTATCCTATCTATACTAGAAGCTATTGTAGCTTCTACGGCGTCACATAAACAGGAGCTTCAGGCAAGATAGCTTCAATCTCCCATTCAATTTCCTACCTTATAATGAACCACATGTCTGTCGTCCTTCCAAACTGTCTACAACATGTCTTCAAAACTTAATCGTTAGATAAAATATTCTTAGTGTATCAAAATTAGTGTATCTATTTGTCAAGAGGCTTTTCAGAATTTAAGAGTAAGTGGATTTTGCAAAGTGGAGAAAATCTTAACTTCCATTAAATTTGATTTCTTTCTTTTCTACCGAAAACATATTTTTTAATGCATGGTCATTTTTGGCAAATAAAATTATCAAGAAAAGTTGTGATCAGTGTGAAATATTGTATTCTATAAAAAATGGGAATTTTTTATGTCTGGAAAAACCCAAATCCTTCGGTTATTAGAAAACATGTGCCAATGGGTAAAAGCGTTAATTTTATTGAGGGTCCCTTTTTTTGAGCGTCTGAGTTAATAAAGATTTGGGAAAGTTGGCACATGGTTTT
>CAJFCO010000180.1:105641-184128 GCA_904066015.1 Synergus gifuensis | reverse complement strand
CATTTCATTGAAAAATAACAAAGTTATGGTTTTATTTAATTTTAAAAAATTAGTTTTTCAACTATAACTTCTCAAATATTCAAAATTCGAAGCTGGCGTAAAGAAAATAAAGGTTCTTTACGTCGAGACGAATCGATTGACCTATATTATTAATACATTTCATTAAAAAATTAGGATGTTATGGTTAATTGTATTTTCAAAAATTAATTTTTCGACTATAACTTTTCAAATAATCAAAATTTTGATTTGACGTAAGGAAAATAAATGTTCCTTGCATCGAGACGAATCGATTGGTGTATAATATTATTTCATTTCATTGAAAAATAAGAAAGTTGTGCTTTATTGTAATTTTCGAAAATGAATTTTTCGAATATAACTTCTCAAACTATCATAATTTAATGCTGATGTAAAGAATACTTAATGCTTCCTCTATGAGGAAGAAAATCATATTTGCTTACAGGAAGAAAAGTGCTCATTGAATGAGCAGAAAAGTTGATTCAACTTCACAGCTAGTTTAAAGCTTCTAGACATTACTATTGCTGTTTTATTGTTATTAGACATCATTTTATAAACAACAGAAAAAAATTAATTATTATATAATATGATCCTGATTAGGATCGTAGTAGAAAGTATTTCCGCCATCAAAGTGATAAAAAAATACAAACATCTCTATTTATGGGGGAAATAGGAAAAAAAAATTAATTGTAATATGGTCCTAATTGGGACCGTAGTAGAAAGTATTTCCGCCATCAGATAGATAAAAATATAGACATCTCTAGGGTTGCCAGATGACTGATGGGTGGAAGTAGTAATAGTAGAATGAAAAAGTAGTAAAAAGGAGTGAAAAGCAGTAAGTGCCCTGGTTTTTGTCGATTTGAGGCGGGGGGGGGGGGAGGTGTTATCATGAAATTAGCAGGAAATTTCAAATAAAATGTGTGTGTGTGTTAGTGCATTTTTTCATTCAACAATTGTTTGCATTTGCGATTTTACATTTATTAATTGTATATTTCGGATTTACCAATAGAATTCACAAGGTTCGCATTTTCAGGCTCTAGGTCATAGAGTAGAGAACGTGTCTTCAAAAAATGATTTAAAAAAAAACTAAAAAAAGAAAAAAAAGCAGGTTTTCAGTCAAAAGTAGTAAATTTTTCGAAAAAGTAGTAAAGTAGTCATGCGAAAAAGTAGTAAATTTATTACCAAAGTAGTGCATCTGGCAACCTTGGATATAAAATTCAATAATTTCCATCTTTATAATCTTTCAAATTTTCCTCTTATTTACTATATTTAAAATTTTTGTCTCTATTATGCTTTTAGTTTCTCCCTTCTCTCCAGAGATGTATCTATCTCTTTTAAAGCGAGCCGCCATTATAAATACATAGTTGATATTCTGGGCGATGCAATTGAGAGGGAGAACAAAGTGGTTCGAATCTAAAAAGAGAAGGTGAGAAAGTAGATGGTAGAACATTTTACCTTCTAAGCACGTGCACATTTCTTGAAGATTAGTGCTGTACTTGGCTGGTCTTCTTCTTCTTCTTCTTCTTCTTCTTCTTCTTCTTCCTTCCTAGATGAAATTTTATAGTTCTCGCGTGCCAGGAGTTCAAACAAGACGTGACGTAATATTCTTTATGCGTCTTCAAAATTATCGAACTATTCTAATGTATTTATATTAGGTATATATAGAAAGAGATTTTCCTGTGTTTTGGGATTTACTTATTGCTACCGACAAGGAGGGCATTTTGAATTTCTGACTATAAATAAAATTAATCTATTAAAGTTGATACGTTTATTATACGCAACAGTATTGATTCTTTTAATTTTGTTTGATGCTCACCTTTTTGGAGAATTAAATTTTTTAGTGAAAGGGAATCATCAATTTGTTCCTGAAGCACTGGATGCAAATTTCATAAATCGATTTGACGGTACAAACCCCAAATCGGTGACCCAATTATCGATCGCTTGCCTAATTAAGTCTTGTAGTCGAGGTGTCATGCGACGTACATAACGCAAGCAGATTTTATTCAATAATGACCTGGATCAAGCTAATTTGTCGAACGTGTAATTACACATTCAAGCAATTAAACTTTAATTAGACTGCAATTAAAATTTGTTCGTAAATACAGTTAATCATTTACTTTTATAATCATGATTCGAGAAATTAACACATGGTAGATAAATTAGATAAATATAGCTAATTTTCTGATAGAAATTAACAATGCAACCATTAAATACTAAAACAAAAGAAATAGCTTTTAAATTTTTCTCTTTTGAAAGTGCCTTCAACAATATTTGTTCCTTTTGTAGAAAAAATGATGTATGTATAAGTATAATTTTGAGTTAAAACCAACAATACCTGGTACCGAAGAACGACTCAAATGTAACATTGAATATATTAAGTTTTAAAAGCTGTAAGTTCGATGCTGGAGTACCAGGAATTGGCGGTTTTATCTGAAATTTATACATAAGTTTTTCTTCAAAAAAAAAAAAAAAAACAAATATTATTCAGAGCACCTTATACACTTTTTGAATTTAATGTTTTCACTATTATTTGTGGACCGCTTTAGTAAATATATGCCTGCAAAAATTCCTATCTTAAAAAAGTGGTGTCACGAAATATCTCGAAAATCTCGCATACATTGCTGTTGCAAACCTGATTGGCTTTTGAATGACTTGAAGTTGAAAGAAGAAAAACAAACTAATGGCGCAAAAAAATTTCAGAAAAACCTTCGAAATACTTTAAAATTCGTTAAGATTTCTTAAAACACCCCAAAACCTCTTGAAATCCTTGAAAAATTCACAAAAACGATTAACATCATAAATGTCTTGAAATCCAAGTTGAAACTCGTAAAAATTTTTACAAATTCCAAAAAATATCTTAAAATTTCTTGACATTTAAAATCTCTTAAAGTCTATAGAAATCTGATTAAATCCCATAAAATCCTTAAAAATTTTACAAAATCTTGTAAAAATTAGAGAAATGAATAAAATTACCTGACAACTTTAAAATTCTTTAAACCCCATAAAATACTCTAAAACTCATAGAACTCTCTTGAAATATTTTAAAATTTGTAAAAACTTGTTAAAATTCTTAAAAACTGTTAAAAATATTCTTTAAATTATACGATAACATTTAAAGTTCCTTGACGTCCTTTAAAATCTAATAAAATTATTAGAAATTTCATGAAATCTTTAAAATTCTATAAAATCTTCTAAAAATCATAAAATCCCTTAAAATTGTTAGAAATCTCATAAAATTTCACAAAATTCTTTAAAATTCCATAAAATATTTTAAAACTCATAAAAATCTGTTGAAATCTTTTTAATTTGATGAAAACCTTTTAATATTCCTATCAGAAACTTCTTGAAATGCTTTAAATTTTACAATAACATTTAAAGTCTCTTTACGTCCTTTAAAATCCATTAAAATTATTAGAAATCTCGTTACATTCCATAAAATCCTGAAAATTCTATAAAATTTTTTAAAAATCAGAAAATCCCTTAAAATTATTAAAAAATCTCTTGACTTCTTTTAAAATTCCAGGAAATTTCATAGTAATATTTAAAATTCCTTAAAGTCCCTTAAAATTCTTTGAAACCGTTTGAAATGTCTTAAAATTCCTGGAAACTTCACAACATGATTTAAAATCCCAAAATCTTTTAAAACACTCAGAAACCTTTTCAAATCACTTGAAATTTCACGAAAATCTTCGAAATCGCTTAAAATTCGTTGGAATCTCTTAAAGTTCTTAGAAACCTCTTAATATTCCTCAAAATTTCAAAAAATTTAAAATCCCTTGTTAGCTTTAAAAATTCTCTTGAAATTTCATGAATTCCGTTAAAATTTCGCGAAATATCCTGAAATACCTTAAAATTCTACGAAATCTTTTTTAAAATCTTCAAAATCTTTAGAACTTCGTAAAAATCACTTGAAAATGGTCAAAATTCATTAAAATTCATAGAAATCTCTTGAAATACCTCTTCAAAAAATGATGTAACGAAATGTCCCTAAAATCTCGATTAAATTGTAGTTTCAAACCTACTCTCTGAATTTAAATCAGCAAAATTTCATTGATTTTTTAATGACTTGAAATTGTAAGAAATTAAATAAATAATCGTGCGCGTAGCGCACGTGTTGGTCAGCTAGTTGTAAATAAAAAATGAGTGTATACTAAAATAGAGAAAAAATTATGAAACTTAAGGAAAAAGAGCGCTGCGATGTGCGTTTTTATTGAAGACTACTTGCACATGAGGTCAAGGTTGAGTACTCGAAGAAAGAAAATGGTAGTGAGTGTAAAGAGTAGTGGAGAGCTCTCATACTCGATATAACTATCCTCTTCCATTCCCTTCACTATTTTCAGAATAAAAGAGAAACGTTAAGAAAAATCATACTCTCCGTAAAATCTAAAAATAAATACATACCGATAAAATAGTTTTCACGCCATTTATTAATAGTCATGAAACAAAAGTAACGACTCCTCAAAGTCCCGACATTGAGGTAAAAGAGCGTAATTTTCTTCTTACAAAATTTGAGTAGACTAGAGTAAATTGGATTGGAAGTTTTTCCCGCTTTCGTAGAAAATTAATCTCTTCAATCTAACCTTCTACTTAAATCATGATGATACAAATTTCGAATTCGAGACTGTGAATCGATTAGAGAATGAGACAAAATAATGTGAAAAGAAAATTAGTAGTTTAAATGTATCAAATTAATTTATCAGACAGACATAAAATTAATAAAAAAAATATCTCATCAAAATTAACAAATTCTATTCAGAACCTATTTACATATTCCAAATAAAATCGTACCCCCCCGAAATAAAAATTTATTTGGAACTGGGAACAATATTATATTATTAAATTATTATGTCATAGCAGTTTCGATTAATAGTTGAATCTCAACATTTGTTGTATGTACGTGTTGTGTAAAGGTTGATAATATGCAGCGATGTTTATACGATAAACGATTTTATTTTAATAATGTGTATGTGCTTCGTGTGTATAATATCATTATTGTAATTGTAATTGTGTAATAATAATAATAATAATAATAATAATAACAGTAGTAATAGTATTAATAGCGAGTTTTGCGCGTCGTAATTGATTTACAGGTTTTTGTCGCGCATTATTGCTGATTAATCGTGATGATAAATCGAGTGGATAAATCGTGTTGATGGTTTTTTCATGAAAAATACAATTAGAACATTTTTCACTCGTACGTAGATGAAAGAGAGCGTTGAACGAATGGTGCTTGCGAAATTTTAAACTTGAAAATTGAGATTCACAAATTTTAAATTCACAAATGGAGGAAAGATCAATAATGATAAGAGGAAATTTTACTCTTCTTCCTCCTCTTCCTCTTCTTCTTCCTCCTCCTCTTCTTCCTCTTCCTCCTCTTCTTCCTCCTCTTCCTCCTCTTCTTCTTCCTCACCACCTTCTCCCTCCTCTTCTTCTTCCTCTTCTTCATCAAATTGTGGCTCTTCTAGATCAGCATCAGCCGACGCCTTCACGTCTTCCTCACCTTCCGGTGATTCGGGGTCGCCAGCCTTCTTTCCGGGCCTCTCGCCAAACCATTTCGGCAGCTTCGCTGTTAAGAAATTAATAATTAAATTAATAATTTAAGAAATTGGTAATCTAAAAAAATATAATAATTTTCGACAATGCCAAGAATTACCCATGCAGAGAGATTTTACCTAGGCAGATAAAAAGCTTTTTACTGTATCTTTTAGCATGAACAATTCCAGAATATTAAAAGCAGAGATTAGTTCTTAACAAAAATAAAAATATTTCTGCTTTTGTACAGCACAATAATATGAAAATTTAATAATCTAGAAATGGAACAAAACATTTATCTTTATCTAAAAAAAAAGCAACCGAATCTTTTGCTGATATGACTATCCAATTTCTGGAAGTAAGAATATTAGTAAAATCAACAATAAAATAGTTAAGCTGACCAAAGAATTAGTAGTCTTATATTTTATAAACCAAACTAATTGATTATAATAGTTATATTTGAATTAAAATTACATCCATGAGTCAAAATTATACTTGTTCAAAGTCTGCTTTCTTAAACAAACAAAAACTTGGGCCACTGAAGAAGACCGTCATAATACGTACTCTTCTGGCGAGCAATGAACTGATCTTTCGATGAGTTCCATGCCTTTTCCATGGCATCCTTGATCTGGTCGGTCAGGCCCTGAAACACCAACGGAAAGAATGGCATGCTGGGATTCTCACACAGGATTCGCCTTGTCCCTTTCTGGTTTTATAATACCGGGTCTTTGGGTTTTTTCAGGGAATATTATATATGCACATATAACAAAATATTAAAAAGTGATAACGAAGGTCAGACCTATGGAAAACCTCGCGTTTTTGCGACTCATGCTGATGGAAACATCATCAAGGGGATCGGCACCAGGATGATATCAAAAGGGTGAACCGTTCCTCGAAAGTTATTAACAGTAAAATACATAAGTCTCAACAATAGGGGCTCAACAATAGGGGCTTAACAATTTGGTTACTAATTCCGTTGGGTGGATATTGTATTAATCCAATAAACAATTTTTCAGTGACAATTAATACAATCGAGGATCTCAAAAGACAAGCAAGCAGAGGTTTCTTCGACAAATGTCGAGCGACTCACTTTTGGTACGTTTCATGAATTGTTCTGTTTTTTGTTTCCACATTTTCTCGCTGACTTCCGCAAGAAGTGTGTCATATCCCTGTAGTGCATTTATAAACGCGATCATTTTTCACTTTCCTGATTACTATTCTTTTCTGTATGTATATCAAACTTTAGCTCGAATCGAATTAAGGTGAAGTTGTTCTAGGTCAAGAATTGGGAAATTAACTATTTTCAATATAGGTAACATGATATAAAGATCAAGTATTGAACATGAATTTGTGTAGACCTGACTTTTTAAAAATAGTCGTAAACATTTTATGAAATAAGAAGCAACCTATGGTGAATTCGGGTATTTATAAAAATTATACTTACACCCTCGAAGAGCTTCTTCTTGTCGTCGTAGGACCTGGTGTCAACACGACGTTCATATTTGGAGGCAACTTGGATTTTAGGCTATTGAAAATTGAATTATTATTACAAAGTTATTGTTATAACTTAAAATGTGTAATAGAAATGTATTTTGAAAATATCAGGAAGTTATACTAACTGGGTATTTGCCAGTGAGGGCTTCAGGGTCCAGGCCTTTTTTAAGAGCCTTGTGTCTGAGTTGTTGCTTTTGTCTCTCCTTCAACTCTTTCAGCTGAAAAGTAGAATCAGATATTGTTTTTAATACAGTGTAATCAAATATAACTATTGACACTAAATTCTAAAAATTGGAGAATTTTTAGGATACACACATCGTAGTCTTGACGCTTCTGGCGTTCCTCGAGATCGTATTTTTCGGTTTCGAGCTTAACAATCTGATCCCATAGTTCATGGGCCTTGCTTCTCAATTTATCGATACCTAAACCTTCAATTTCCAAAGGCTTAATGCGGATACTCAACGAAATTTTCTTCTCTTCTTCCAACTGCTCTTTCGTCTTATTCCGTTCCAGTTGCGCCGACGAGAGATTTCCCTGAATAAAAAAATAAATATTATAAATCAGAAATAAATTATAAAATTGCAACATAATAAATTAAGAATTTAAAAATACGTACAGCTATACTGCTCTTGGTGATCGTAAAGTTCGGGCCCTTCTTGCTAGCCTGGTCCTTCATTGCTTGCATCATTGCTTGTCGCTTCTTTTCGGATTCCTCCAGGCGTCTAATTATAAAAAAATAAAACAGATTAGAAAGAATTCAAATGAAAAAAAGACTTTAATAAATGAAATTGTACGACGATACTTACTTTCTCTTTTCCTCAATATCCCGCTGTTTCTTCTCCTCTGCAGAAAGAAAATTCAGATATTAAAAAAAAAGCATATTAAAAAAAAGTTTAATTATGATACTTTTTTGAAAAAAAACCTACCAATTTCTCGTTGGCGACGTTCTTCTTCTTCTTTCTTCTTCTGAGCCAGTTTCTTTTCCTCCTCAGCGCGAGTGACCTTGCGCTTGGCTTGTTTTTCCTACAAAAGAAAAGGTTATTCATATTTTGATAATTTCCCACTTTTGAAAATGTGGTTTATTTATTTTTTTACACAAAATATTAATTATACCTTAAGGTGTTTGAGCTCTTCCTCCTCCTTGGCTCTCTGCTTCCGCCATTCGGAAATATACTCCTTGAGTTGTTCATCTAAATCACTTCTCTTCTGTTCTTGTCTCTGCAAATTAAAAATTATTATAATTACCATAATTTTTATAAATTATGAAAAAATTCCCTCTAAGAGCATCTTCTTTTATTTTTAAAATAAATTCTCTTTGAAAATCAAGAACAAATCTTATTATCTAAGAATTTTGAAATATTTGAAATCTTTTTACAGCTCTGAAATATTTCCCTTGTTTAAAAAAGTATTATTTTACTTTTCCTTGAATATGCTTTTAGAGATTCAGTTATACGGTCTAGGAAAAGTACATACCTTCATAAACTCGACTCCCTCACCGGACTCCCTGTGAATTGCCGGAGCGAAAACAAAAGTAGACGTTTAGTTCCACGTGTCGATTCTACTCTTCGAGATACTATCTCCATTTTTGGTCATCCATTTCCCCAAAATCCCATTTTTTTCTTTTTTTTTTTTTTTTTGCTCTTCCCTCGCATAAACAAGCAAGAAGACACAGAAACAAGCAAGTGGCAAGCACTCTCAAAAACAGATTTGTAACATACCAGGCGAAAAATTAATTAGATTGCTGAGGCAGTTCTAGGCGTGCTAAAGTAGTTTTAGACTTTTAGATCAAGGAAGGTTTCTCCACAAGACGAAAAACGACAAACAATGGTTTTGTAAAATCTATTCTTTGAACTTCGACTTGATAAAATGTCAGATTTTCATCTTGCAGAAAGTATTACAGGATTGTAATTAGGAAAATGGTAGTTTTCACGATAGCTTTGAGATCGTGTTTTTCCTTCCTTTTAGGTGCCGTGGAAACCAGAAGATGCATTCAAAAAAGTATACTGCCTTAAAAATTCTAAGAAAATCTGCATTTTAAATATGTATGCAAATGTTGTTGGCAATATACTTATTTTAGTTGCATCTTTTCTCCAGACTCAAATGCATTCAGATCTTACACTCACGACAAATTCAGGGCCGAATATAAAAGGGATATTTTGTCTCAAAAAATACCCGGTATTAATATTAATCTCACATTGGTTAAGAATCATTTGGGACTACTTTTAGCTGAATTTGCAACTCGAAAATAATAAATCATTGTTTCGTCAGATTCACATTTACATAGTTAGATTGCCTAAATCATAAGAGCAAATTTACAAACAGCCAATTCCTTGAAATAATAATAAATATTCATTAAAAAATGCAGAACTTCGGGTCACACAGTGGAACACGCTGAACAGGATTATTGTTGCGATTATAGCAAAACATTGATCTTGAACAGGAAATAAACGTTCAACAATTTGATAATTAAATTTATGTGAACATAACACTGGGACAATCACTTGAAGTCAGAATTGAATGTAATTCTTGCGAATATGTCAACACGTACAAAATTCTCATTCGTTAATGTTTATTAATAAACAAAAAATTCTGGACCATTGTTGCTTGTAAGTGACATTTTGGGGAAGGGGCGGGGGTGCAAATTTATACACTTAGACAATTGATTAAGGGTGTAGATATACCTTACAGACAATTTCTAATCAAGAAAAACAGAACAGGCTCTCTAAATCTGAATTAGTGAAAAGTATGTCACTAATTTACTTTAGTGAAAATTTTTACTAATTATTAATCGTATTTCACTATTTCAATTCGCAGTTTTCAACTTTTCACTAAAGTTTTAGTCAAAAATGACTAAAAATTAATAGAATTTTACTAAATTTTTTACTAAAGTAAATTAGTGATCTACTTTTCACTAATTCAAATTTAGAGAGGGGAATATCAATATTAGGAACTTCGGAATTACATTATAATACAAATTTAGGAACTTGCAATATAGATTAAGGAATTAACGAATCAAAATGACAAAAATCAATTTTCAATTGCATGCTCAGGATTGGGAAATAACATTTAATTTTCCACAATTTTCTTAATCTAACTTTTCAAATGTACTCCAATGTAAGTAAAACTGTAATGTACTGTAAATAATGTGAAAAAGTCATAAATGTGAAAAGATCATAGAAGTGTAAAGGCGTATCTACTCCCTTGAATCTGAGGGGTATCAGAATTGGCAGGGGGGTGAGTGGCTGGTGAACAAGAAGTGTTATTGACGTTTAACAACACCTCGATAGTCAACTTACTTTTGGGACGCCCTACCCCTACAAAAGAGAAAGTACAGATCGGTTAATACAGTGGAAATTTGATAAAAAGTTCGCTCGCATTTTCGATGAACTGCGCAAAGCATTTTTCTTTTGGCATTCAATATCTTGCTTTACTTTGCTTTATATTTTGTTTGCTTTATCATTTTTTTTTTATATCCAGCGGCTCTGCATTAAGGGAAAATTTACGTCGAGGTCACAGCCTACCAATGGCTTATCAATATTCATGAATACCAAAATATGTATGTATAATAATCCCGACGTACAGGAACAACCAAGTTTTATGATCTTCGGCTGATAGCGATAAAAATGAAAAAATTATCTTCCCTCGACACAATTGGCAGGCTGTTGACTATAACTTTAAAAAAAAAAGTTGGTTTCGCTTCTCTTAAACCAACTCATTTTTTAGCCGGAAATTCATCATTTGAATGGAACTGGCTTCATGATTCCGAGCGATGCGACAAAGAAACAGAAATGTGGACAAAAAAGATGAGAAAAATTTGTGAAAGTAAAAGAAAAAGTAAGACATAAAGAGCGTATGCACAAAGAAAATTCACACTCAGAAAAACGCTTTTCTTAGAATAATTTTTTCTGTATAGAATATACATATTATATAATCTCTAAATCTGAATTAGTAAAATGAAATAGTGCCAATTTGTTTACTAATACACTTTAGTAAGCATTTATACTATCAATTAGTTAAAAACTACTAATTCACAGTAAAAAAGTACTAATTCATTTAGTAACGGTAACTATAATCAATTAGTGAGCCTTAATAAATAAATTAGTACTATTTTACTGTGAATTAGTAGTTTTTAACTAATTGATAGTAAAAATGTTGACTAAAGTGTATTAGTAAACGAATCGGCACTATTTCATTAGTAACTTCCTACTAATTCAGATTTAGAGAGTAATAAATTATAAAAGGCTTTTTTTCCAAGTGCAAGAGAGAGTGAGTGACAATAAAAAATATCGATGCTTGCGGCAGTGCGAATGCGTGTTTTTGTGTACGAACTTTACACAAGTTTATAAATAAAAAATAATTATACGTGATATATAATAGTAAAAAAAATAGTGAAATGCATGTGGCTCGTGCGCTGAATAAGTGGTGTGTAAGAGAAACGGAGGAAGGACACGAATAAAATAATATTTTCACGAGGGATTTCTTTGGGAAATGGGGCTGGAGTGGGGGGGGGGTGGCTCTTTTGTACCATCGACACAACAATGACACAGATAAAAAAATACATCCAACTTGACGATAGAAGTCGAAAAAAAGAGAAATTAGGTGAAAAAAAGTTGGAAAATAAAACCTAAGGATAAAATGATACAAACACGCTCTCGGAATGTCTTTCTCTGAGAGAGGTCGAATTTACAAAAAAAGGAGTGAAAAAGGGATGAGCGAGTGTCTTTGAAAGGCGAGAGTCGGGGGGTGGATTAATGATAAATTATTTATTACAACGATTAATCGCACGGAAAATCACGTGAAAAGCTCGCCTGGCGCTAATATGCAAAGTGCTTTCGATTGTAAATAAAATATAAGTTGGTTTGCAACTCTTGCAATATTCAATTCTTTTCTCTTTTTTGTTTTTATTACCTCTGGTACATTTTTTTTTTACAGAGGATTGTGCGACGAACATTTAAATAAAACGAGCCTTTGAAATTTGATTTAGAAAATTTGCAGCCCCTGAGAAATAAATTAGAGTCCATCTTCTTGTATCAATAGACAAATCGAGAAGTGATAAAGTTCTGAAATGACGAACAATCGAAAAAAATATAAACATTGCAAAAATAGCAAATCACGTGAAAGATGTGACGCAGAAACTACAGAATTTAACTGCGGTGGCCAACAAACAGATTTTTTAACAAAAGAACATGGCAGCTGTACAATTCGGCAGCAGCGACAGCGACAAATACAAAGATTGACCCATTTGATACAAATAATTATCTTTTCCAATCTCTAACCAGATTATCTTTTGAAAAGGCCCAGACTACACAATTAAAAAATTTTTTTCAGAAAATTATACAATTTTTTCACCACACAATTGGAAACGATAATTTCACCCCAAATGGCATCTTCAGTAGAATGTCTGCGACAGAGAGAGTTTTTTCAGCGGACGGACAAACTGACCGACAATAAAGACAGAAGACAAACAAAGATATAGGCAATAGGCAAATATTTTTGGGCACTTACTCGAACTTCTTCTCCGGCTGCCTTTTTTGTCATATCGAAACGATCGCGTCGCGTGCGTCGATTGGTTGATTGGTTGGTGATGATTTTGATTTGGTTTGGTTTGAGTGTGTTGTTTGTGATGAGAGAGAAAAAAGATAAAAAAGAGATAAAAACCAGAGTCAATTATTGGCTTTTTATCTTTCGGGAAAAAAATTACGGGGGCGGTAACGTGGGTTGGTTTTGAATAGGGGGCGTTTTGGGGGTGGGTGGGCAGTCACAGTGTTAACATGAGATAAAACGATTTTTCGTTGGAAATAAATAAACCCGTTCGATAAAAAAACAAATAGAGACGAACGAAAGCGCTGTGCTTGTTGAAATATTATTTCAAGAACAGATGTTCAGTATCTCTACAAGATTTTTTTGTTTTTTATTTTTTAGAAATAGGATACGCTTTGAAATGAGAGTGGATTATTTTTATATCATATCATGTGTATTCTGGGTGGCAATTCGAATCTCAGAAATCCTATCGTTTTGAAGAATTTTGTAAAAGAAAAAAAATGTTGAAGTAAAAAAAATTGTCCAATCAAACGATAAATTCGCTGGTATTTTCTAATTTCCGGCTGACAAACTTGTGTTTTGTGTGATTCAATTAGCCCTAGTTATATAATTATAATAAACCGTTTGGTTTCTATTGTGTGTTACCCAGGAGTGAAATTTGTATCAGTTCATTCTGTGATTCGCTAATGATATATAACACAAAACAGAATCAATTTCAACATATGTGCGAGGTATGCGGTTACCCAATGTTCACTGATGTGTACATTTACACGGTGCTTCCCTATTTCATAAACGAAAGTTGAAATTTCAATTTAGTCTTTAGCTGTGAGCGAAATTCGCGTGCAGTTAAATATAAATTAAAAGCTTTTTTTGTTCCTTCCCTCGAAAGAAGAGTTATTTCTAGTCTGAACTCGAGTGACTAATATTGAAGATGTTTTATTGATTGTGGATGGCTTATAACGTCAAAAGCGAAAACAATATTTTTGATCTAGCGATAAAAATAGAGGACTGTGTTGATTACTCGTGTTGGGAGCATTTCAAATATTTGTCTTTTTGTCTGATGACGAAAATACAAAGCCCTGAGTAGTGGTCACAAGATTGACTTGTATCGGTGATATTTTTTGTTGCTGTCCTCGCATTGCGTTACTAAATTCGTGTCCGGGTAGGTAAAGCACAGCGCCATCCGGTCGCTCTATTTTTGTGAAGAAAACACGCTCTAATTTTAAACCGGCCGGCATTTCGTGAGATAGTTACTGTTATAACACGACGGGCCGTGTGCTGATCGAAATTACGTAATTTTGCCATTTTCTGAATTATCATTCCAAAAAATCCAGAATTCGCATGTGAAGAGAGAGTGAAAGTAAACCGATTGCGAAAATCAAGACGACAAGAAGAGAGTGCTTTCCTCTGCCAAAAATATCTCCATTTATTTCATGATCATCTGAACTTTAAGTATTTTCAGTATCTTTTCCAAATATACTCAAATTTATATAAATTTCTTTTTAATTAAAATTAGAAAGAGAATATTTCTATTCTATAATGTAGAAAATTGTTCAGGAAAAATTGGTATTTTTTCTGGTGCTGGAAAAACATTCTGACAGAAGAGAGGTACCAAAAAGTATTCAGCGCTACCGATGCTATCGCGATGGGGTTGCAACGCACGCAGTTCAATACACTTTACTAGGATTGATTTTTCCATCTACGGTTAAACTCGCAGGGAAGCTTAAAGTTGAAAAAAATATTTCAAGCTCGAAAATAGATTAAAATTGAAAAATAAATTATTTGAAGAAAAGTAGGCCAGAAAATAAGTATTTGTGTTAATAATTTTGAAAATGAAAATGAGTTTGATAATTAGGTTTTAAAGTTTTAGAATTTTAACAGAAGATGGAAAAATAACTAAATTTTCTAAATTTGGCACCCGGTTGAGGTGAACACGCTACTCTACTATTTAGCAAAATATAAAAAGAAACAATCCTCGACGTAATAGGCCTGATGCCTTTAATTCAGTGGATGTGTCTGGAACTTACTTCCTGCAATCAAAAATGTAAGAAACGTGTTAAAGGGTGTAGAAATTTTGGTATTTTTACCCCTAGTTTAACTAGAACTTTTTTACTATTTCTATTTTCAATGGAGAGTTGTTTTGCTTTGTAAATTTTGTCTTTCAATTTTCATTATTCACTTAAAGATTTATTGATTTATGTTTATGTTCCTTTATTGCTTCATATTCATCATTTTCAAAATTTTTTTACTTTTACGTATTTACAAAATGATTTTTTCTAGTTAAAATAGCAGGGTAAGTCACAGATAAATTTAGGAGACACTTACACTTCCTCGACCTCCTCCTCGCTGCTGTAAACAGAAAGGAACATAACAAATGTTAGTCATTTCTAAAAGATGCTTCATTAACAATTATATAATCTACAATTAGACTCGAGACAGAGGGAACAACATTTTTCCGAATTAAGACACTAAGATTTTTAACAAAATTTCATTCAGGAGTCATAAAACAAAAACTTTAGGAGAGGACCAAATTGAAATATAATCGGAATAATATGCATGATTTTCAGGGAGATGATAAATCAAACGAACATATAACAATTTGATGTTGGGTATAACAAAGATAAATGAATTTTTCCATAAAGGTAATGTGGGTCAAAACCATTCTTTATATTCGGATAAGGTCAAAGTTCACTTTTAGTACACTGGATGCATAAGAATTGAGGAACGTTTTTTTGATTTGGGTTACTTGAATACCTTTATTGAACCATCTACAGAAATTTCAACTTTATTAGTTATAATCCTGACGAAAAGAAGAGCAGAAAAATTATGCAGCAACTTTGCAAAGATGGCAGACCTGAAATTCTGATTCTAGATTTTTTAAGTGGGGTCTATTGAATCTCTTTCATGAATAAAATTTAAAAGAAAATTTGTGTTGGAAATTTCTAGTTTTATCTCTCAGTCTCTTACCATCATCATTACAATTGGCAAAGTTCCATTTCTTGCTCTTACAAAATAAATTGCCATTATGGTAACAAGTGCAGGTTTGCCAAAAGCAGGAATCATCTTATGACTGGAATCTCAGATTCACAGCAAGAAATCAACATTATTATTTTGAACCAACCCAAAAATTAAGATTCAGAAACAAAATAATACTATTAATAGTAGTTCCAAAATGGCACCTGAAAATTCCTTTCCCAAATGTTATTACCATATGGTTCTCCAACTGGAAATTTCCAACATTTCAAAATCAAGTATTTTCTTGTTCATTTATACTTACGAGTATTGTTCCTCGTCATCAGACATGTTTGAAGGTATTTAGGTGCTGCAACACAAGAAAAGACAATTGCACAAAAACTGTAAAATGCCACTAAATTTGTACAGATTCGTTCACCAAAATGGAAGTCGAATCAAGAAGAGTAGGACTTGTCGCTTTAAAGTCCAGTTCTTGATTCAGAATAGCCTAGTCTCAACCAGCAAAAGAAACTCGAACTATTCGAAATATTTTCTAAAAATTTAAAGACTTTGTAGACGAACCTCAGATCCAGGAGGAAAGGAAATGAAATGAAATGCACCGAAACGTAATCTGATATCCGAGCAGAGAAACAGTTTGCTAACCCTGGCCGAAGACTCGACGTTGCAAGCTCTATAAGGAGTCGACCCCTTCTCACTCTTCACGCTTCCATATCCCTAATTTTAGACCCGACCGATTCAATCGGAGCTCGTCTCGAATCATTCCGTCGTTCCGTCCCTGAGTCCTCGTTAAAAGAAAATCGAGTGAAGGAATGCGAAATGAACCTGGAGTATAAGAAACTATATCCCTCAGGAATCCGAATGTAATCCGATTTAGAACTCTTCTCATACTAAAAGGCCTCATCGAGAATTTCAAAAGAGCTTTTCAAGCTTTTTATGAGTCTATTAGATGATGGAGAACATCTTGCCCGCATCCTTCTAGAGATGTTATCTCATTACCAAGAAGAGAGTCTTTAGAAAGCTTGTAACTTTTATAGGATTGAAAGAGATTGGTAATTGTAAGAGTAGTAAATCTTTAAAAGCAATGTGGGCTTCTGAACTGAGTATTTCTCTGAAAAGTGGAATCAGCAGCATGAAGGTAAAACGAGCATCAGCAGTTGATAGATAACCACGTGCTTGTTGAGAATCATCAGTGTCCAGTCGCTCTGGGGACATTGACATAGAGATTAAAGTTCCAAGAATGTCTCTATGACGTCTTAAGATGTCCGACAACTGATGGTTGTTGATTGGTTGATTATCCTTAAAAATGTGCAATGTTACTACTTTCAATAGGCATACAAGTTACTGAAGAGG
This sequence comes from Synergus gifuensis, assembly GCA_904066015.1. NCBI lineage: Eukaryota > Metazoa > Arthropoda > Insecta > Hymenoptera > Cynipidae > Synergus > Synergus gifuensis. The sequence goes on along the minus strand of CAJFCO010000180.1, from coordinate 167,223 downwards.
AATTTAAAGGAAAATAGGTCCTTCAGTTTAACAATGTTTTTTGAATGTTATTGAATATTGGAACAACATTCAATAACATGGTCCGCGAAATCCATTATCAAAACCCTCTATTGTGAGAATATTTCAGTTCATCAATTAGCATTCAAAATTGTTCATTCAGAACATAATCGGAAACTTTACATTCATTATAACCATGATTCTCTTTCCAAAGAGGAACATTAAGGAGAATATGTTTGCAACAAAGAATAATGATACATAACAAACATTTTTCTCTGTAGAAAGGAAAACATGATCTTTTAATTAAAGAGGAACAATTGTTGATAATTTCAATAAAAAAGACATGGTTCATGTAGTTGGAAAGAAGCATCAAATCAGCAGAAGATCTCTTTAGATAGAATCATCAATCGTATCTGTAAATGATAGCTCTTCTCTTTAAAGGATCATTGCTAGGGATTCGTCAAATGATGTGGAATGAGATGAAGAGTTATTAGATCAATATCAATGATCAATCGCGGAATCATCAATAAAGGAATCACCATCAGGTGCACTCTATAGTTGATAGTTTTAAAGAGCAGATTACTTACCTTCCGCTTGAAATTGCTTGTGGATCCTAGGTGCAACAAACCATATACAATCCCTAATGACATCGTTACAATCTAGGATCCACAACCAATTTCAGATGAAGGTATCTGAACCGCACTTTAAGCCTCGAAAAAAAAAACCGTCAGTAGTCAAACCCTCATCTCTAAGCTCCACTTAATTCATCAAGGTTTGACCAAAAGCACACAACAGGTGGAAAGCACATCTTCACTCCCTCACTTCCACAATTCCAGCTGTAAATTCCACTAGACTTGATAAAATCCACTGGTTGGTGAACGAATCCGTCGCAATCGCGCACGAAGTACATATCGAAGATATTGGAGACACTTACACTTTGGGATAAGGGTGAAAGAATCTAATTAATTTTAGTGGGACTTCTCGGGCCTTTGCCGAGTGAGAGGCTGCTTGACACCAACGCGAGAGCTTCTCTGGTGGAATGTGGAGTCCGCGCGACTGTAACAGCGACTCTGAAGATCAACCTCTTCGCCCTGGGCAGAACCAAGACTTCGATATCATCCTCCACCTACTCCGCATCCACCTCGTCTTTCCTTTCGGGGATTTATTAATAGGATTGTGGACTCGAGACTCTATTCCGATAGCCAGGGCGCAGGCGTGATACGATCTTGGCTTACTATTTTTGTCAACGGAGTTTCTTCGTTCAGGAATCAACTCTTCGACGCCCCCGATTCTTACCCGTTTATTATGATCAACCGAAATTTTACTCCAGAACCACTCGCGATCTGATTCAGAAACCCAGCTCCGGCCTAATTAGTTCGCTTCTCCAGAAATCGAGTAGGCGGTTCCAAGATTCCTGGTTGCTGAGGTAACTTCAGAGATGGTGGAGGTATCTTGAGTTTTAGAATTTGTTTCCCTTTGGACCTTGATTCTGCTTTTAATTTAATCATGTGGTTGAAGATTTGAGCTTGCAGATGCTAGTAAAACAATCAGGTGATCTTGATTCAGCAGTTCTACAAATTGGTGGAATATTTTACTTTAGGACGGTTCATCTGAACAGGGTGATAGATAGTTGGATGATTAAAATTGGTATACATAGTAGTATACATTCTAGTACTTGATGATTGATTTTGGGAACCCAGAGGATTCGAGATATCTTAAGTTGTATGCTGCATATTTATTCTTGAATTAAGTTTTAGATTTGAGCTGTCTGAGAAGTTGAAAATAGAATATAGAATTGTGGATGACAGAAAGTAGATATGGTAAGAGATCCATTAAGCCTTCGAAATAAACGAAATACAAAGAGGAGTTCTTGGCGTGAGGAAATTGAAAATTAAGTGAAAAAATGACTGGAAAATTTCTGATATATGGATCAGATTTCTCAATCGCGCAAACTAAGTAGTTAATGATGGATGAAAAATATTTCTATTTTTACATTTTAAAATTTATGTACATCATTTTTTATGAAAATTTTAATTTTGAATCACAATAAAATTAAAATAATTCCGTTTCAATTAATAATTGAGGAAATTCTTGGGTCTATTAAGAAAGTCAACAACATTAATAAATTAATAATCAGATCTTGTGGTTAAAGTTACGCCACTGTGAATGACATGGGTGCTGAAACAAGAGACGTGATGAAGAAACTAGAACACTGCAGCCTTTCGCAGGACAGCTTTTCTGGAGGGCAACAAAAAATAACTTTTAAATAAATCTTCAGCAATCTGCCAGTGAAACGTGAAATATGATACCCAAATTAAAAAAAAAAATCTTTGGATCAATTTGATATTAAAAAAATTAAATATTCACCCTGCTTGTACATATTTCTTTATTTCAAAAATTAATTAAAAATTATTATCAATTTATTAAAATCATTTATAATGCAGGAAGTTTTGATTATCGTTTATCATTAAAGAGAATATTTTTATATTTTTAAACCGTTTTATTGACTTGTGATTCAAATATTTATTGCATTTAAAATATTTTAAAATTAAATGCAGGAATCAGAAAGTTAGAACTTATAGATTTTTGAAAGTGACTCTAGTTTTAAATTACCCAATTTTTAAATTCCGAAGATTACTTTCGAGTCTAAAGCTCTGACAATATGGAGGATTGTCTTAAAGTCAGCGCGCGCAATATCGCGACCGGCTGCGCCTCCATATATGGTGGGAGCGACGTCGGGAGAGGGCGTCGCGACGCTCTGGTATAAAGTCACGACTCCCCTAATCGACTGCACATAACTGATCGAAAATTTCACTTCCGTTTCTAATCTCGTTCAATAATACTGCGCTCTTTAATAAAGTAAAATTAGTGAAAAATTTACTCTGATTTAAAATAATACCTGAAGACAAATTCGATTTTTGAAAAAAAGGAAGAAAATGAAGAAATGAGAAAATGTTTTAATCTATAAATATGGAAAAATTTATTTGAAGTCTTCAAGTCTGCTACATAAATATATATTCAGTCCGCAAGATATTAACAATCTAAATTTACTCTTAAATGACTCAATTTCAAAATAAGTGACAGTTTATGCTTATTTCACTTACTTCAATGTTTATTTCATTTTTAGTAATTATGCCTTTTTGGGCCAGTGATGATTGGTTTCTTGAAGGGTCTATCCTTTCCTCCGAATCTTAGTTGTCCAGATTCCTTCTTCCCGCCAAAACCTCCACCTAGGATTTTAAAATTAATTATCATTAACTTTAACTTTTCCATTCTTCAATTTAAACTCCAGAAGTTAAAAATGTAACATAATATTTTTTACATCCTCCAGAATAAAGGATTTATCTTATGAAAGGGGTTTAAATTGCAGAGTAATTCGTGGGGTTTTTTTGGACTTAAAGTGGGGATAATGAATCAACTGAGTTTTCTATTTATAACCTTCCTCGTCATACTTTTTTTCATTATGAATAGAACTGACCTAGCCTTCTAGGCTTCCAGCCTTGCATCGATCGACCAAACTCAAAGTCAACAAAAATTGTATGGCCCTTTAAAGATGAACCATGTAAACGTCGCACTACTTTTCTCGCTTGGTCCTCGGTTTCCATTTCCACAAAACCGTAACATTGTGAGATCCCAGTTACGATGTCTCTTATAACTGTAGCTGATTCAACTTCTCCACATCTGGAAAAATGCTGAAAGAAAATGTTGTTAAAGTAATATTATAAAATCGCTAAGTAATACATACTTTATATAGTTTTTTATAGTTTATTTTGAAATGCTGAATTGAAAATTAAGAATTTAAAATAAAACCTACTTCTTTCAAATCCTTTTTGGTGATTTGGGGACCAAATTTAGAAACAAAAACTGTTCTCTCTGGTTTAGATTTTAATCCATGAGGCGGTTCATAGTGCGCTTCAATCGCACGACTAATAGCTTTATCGTGAGGCTCTGTATCTGTGCAATCTATACTCCCAGCTTTTAATGGATCGTAGTTGCACGTTGTATATGGACTCCAGTCTTTTAATGCATCCTAAAAATAGAATGAAATGTAGAACTTTGGAGGCTGTTGGAGCAACGGACAAAAAGTCATTTCGGAGTATATATAGTTTTTAGGTCGAAAAAGTACACGGATTGAGATTTCCTTTAGTCGAGGAGGATTTATCGAAGCCAGGAGGGGTAGATGCTCTTTGTTTTTCTAAAAAACTAATTTTTTTGGCTAAAATGGGAAATTTTGGGCTAGGGTTACGTTTTAGGTTAGTTTAGCCGAAACTTACCTATTTTAGCGATTTTAGCCAAAAAAATTAGTTTTTTCGAAAATCAAAGAACATCCCCCCTCCCTAGCTTAAAGAAACCCTCCTCGGCTAAAGGAAATCTCAATTCGTATACTTTTGCGGTCTAAAAACCCTAAAAACTATATATATTCGAAATGACTTTTTGTCAGTTGCTCCAACAGCATTAAATGTAAAGTAGCATTATTTTCAATATTTTAGATCTCAAAATAAAATGTCCTGATTTATTCAATAAATTATTGAGTAATATAAAAAAATTAAATCTTAGGGCTTTATTCCACTCTTCAATTTTTGTATTTAATTATATGCAATTCATTTAAAGGAAACTACACTTACCATTATTGTTCAGAATAAAAAAAAAATATATATATATATATCCTCTAATAAATATTTACTTAGTTACACTGGTTACACTATACAACTATGTACACAAATATGAATTATGAATGACAGATGATGAATGATGATAGTAAAATGTTTGTGTAAGCAGTTGTAAGCTTGTAAGCGTTGTAAGAAATCAGCTGATTTCTTCAATGAAATGCAGGTCCGCCAACAGAAATAAATTTTTATTAGGTTGGCTACATTTCAGTGGCAAGAGGATCAATAACCAAAGATCTTTGCAATATAACGGAAAATCTCGGTCTATTTTTTATAAAAAATTTACCATTTTTGTTAGAATTCATGTTAAAAAATTTACTAGTGACATATTAAAAAATAATTAATGTTATATTGCTAAACAATTTAGTGAAAAATAAAATTTACAAATCTTTTACTATAAACCGGACAGTGTTGCCATCTTGAGATGAATTCAAGAACCATTTTTACCGCCTATGTATTTTAATGAAGGTCACGTGGGTCACGTGATACATGAGTCACGTGACCAAACAATTTTTTTCATTTTCATTATTTTTAAAACTTAGTTAATTATATATAACAAACAAAATATATAAAATAGAATTTCTTTTTATCATGTACAGTTTTGTTGAATGAACTAAGTATAATTACATACAAATTAATAATCCAAATATGATTGATATTTATTTTAATTATTAATGGCAAACTTATCCTAATGAATTTAAATCTTCAGACTGTTTTGCAAAGCAAATATACTTTTTCGAATATTATACATATAATATAGTAATTAAAATATATATATATATATTTTTTACATGCTATTCTAAGCAATATTGCGCAAGTACAAAATAATAAACATTAACAAATCAAGTTATACATAGATACATAAATAATACTCATAGAACTTAAAAACAGCAGTGGAATAGTGCAAATGATATCTAGCGTCAGAAACATCAAGTTAATGTATATAATAAATTTATTATGACACCAAAATTTAAGCAGTGTGAAATTACTTTTAATTTGTGAAAATTATTATCAAACAATTTGTAAATTAATTGTTTAATGAAAACTTGTAGGCAGTGAAAAAGTTCTTTAGAAATTCTAAAGTTCTATCAAGTGTAGCAAATTTCGAACGATTTTAGCTTTAAACTTTCTCTGAAAAATACTGCTATCAAAACTGAGATTATCTTCTTTTATACAACGAAGTACAGAATCAAGTATCTTCAATTTTTGAATTAAATACTTATTTCAGTCGTAGATTTGAAGTTTTGTGTTCCCTTTTTTCTTTCTATAGTTATAAATTAAAACAATCGTATTTTTGTCAAAATATGAAATGAGGAAATTAATCCTTAGATCAAATTCAAATCCAAATGGGCTCCCATTCTTTTTAAAGCCAGGATAGTATTGACAGCTTTCACCCATCTTTTCTTGATGACGTAACGCTTTAGTCTAACTTTGGAAATTGGATTTTCCAAAGAAGATTCCAACCATCGATGTTCCAAAAGTTGATCTGCACGTGGTCTGCTGCTATTTAAGATTAAATTCAAAATAAATATTCTTACTTATTATATATGTAAATCTTATTTTTTTCAAATTATTAAACTCAAAAGCATATTTGTTACTTTCCCAGCGTCAAAAAAAAAGTAGAGGTAGAGAAAAATTCAAAAGTGTTAGAAGATAAAAATAAAATAGTAGAAATAGGAACCAGGGAGTAAATTCTGTAATTAGAATCCTTTCTAAAAATGAAATAGTTTATGAAATCCGAAGCTGAAAAGCCTAGAAAGGTCGAATTAAAAAAAAAAACTTGTCAAATACGGTTATTTTGAATTTAAGTGTATTAATCATTAATAATAAATAAATATCATGATACAACAACGGCTCGTGCAACAAACTCTTTAACAAAATTTACCAGAATCTTCTTTTATAATAATACAATTTTTATTTCGTTTTGATATAAACTCCGTGCCAAAATTTTGTCATTAATAATCAACAATTCTTATGTCATTGTGGCGCGAAATGTAAATCACATAATTCTTTTTCTTACTTGAAAGAATGTATAAGGAATATTTTTTCAATGAAATGTATATAATATACTTTTATCGTCTAATATACAATCCCATATCCCTATACAATCATAAAATAAAAAAAAAAGGGAGTCTTTCACCAAGCCTTTCATTTTCAAGATTATAATTCAATTTTCTTACAATTCTATAAACTCAATTGTATGCAGATAGAATAACAATGAAGCCAAACAGTCATTTTCAACATTTTTTAAATCATTCCATTAAAGGCTGAAGATATTTTATGCGAAATTTAAATAGCAAATTAATTGTTTTTTTTTTAATAAATAACAAAAATCTGTTTTTCGAAAAATTTATATTTACACAAATAATCTTTCAGCCATTCAATTCCTCCGCTTTAGCTTCTAAGAAAAATATTATAAATTTCAAATAAAGAGCCAGCCACATTCAGTACACCGAGAGGTCACCGAGCCAAAGAAAAGCAACAAGTCTAAATCAACATCCTAAACTCCATCAGCGATGTATCGAAGGTGTAGCCTTAGAAGAAGTTGTCGTTGTACTTTTCTTTTGTTCTGATTGAAAATACTCGGCCAGCGAGTTCATAGACCTCCTCGCAACAGATTCTTCTCCACACCAATCGACACTCGACTTCCTTCCAATTACACTTGGTCTTGTGTCATCCCATTCATTTAGAAGATGCAACAACAAATCTTTAGTACTCTTTGGTTCATCAAGATTCAGAGTCTTGTGCAGATCTTGAAGATTCGTGATCCTAGGAACATCCCTACAAGACTCACTAAACCTTCTTTTAGACCTAGACTTTCTCCAAGGTGGAGTGAGGTCCATTTCTCTTTCAAGGTCATCACAAAGTGAAGAGTTGGCTTCAACATCAGATTTTTGATTGACACTAAAGTTATCTTTAATCTTGGTAGAAAAACTCTCATTGAAAACTACAGTGTTGTACTTGTTCGTCTTCTTCAGGGTAAAGACATTACTTGAACCAGAAGTTTCTGCATATTTTTCGAAACGACTACCATTGAAGGCTGTGCCATTCAATTTCCTTTGCCTTGTAATGTTTGATAACTTCTCAGATATTTCGTTGCTTTCAGCTTCTTGTGAGGTCATCTTCATCAATCTTGGTGTCTTGTCTTCTTTTGGTTTCTTCTCTTCTTTGGGTTTAATACTCTCATCTTCTTTACTTCTTGTTGGTTTTGGTTTCTGTAGTTGTGTTTTTAGTTGAAGTTGTTTCTGTTGTGCCTCTGTCAGTAGTTTCTTCTCTTCATTCTTGAACACAGTCTTCTTTTTCTCGCTTGTCTTTTTCAGTACTATAGAGGAAGCTTCTGATTTATTTATTAATGAAGCTTTGGGTTTATTATCTGAAGAAGTTTTGAGTCTATCAGCTGAAAAAGCTTTGGATTTGTCATCTTTAGTAGCTTTAGATTTATCATCTGAGGTGCTCTCAGATTCACGTTGTCCCATCGCAATGGAACGCAGATGTTCTGATAATTTGATGATCTCTTCAGCAAGAATAATTTGGGCTGCAGCATCTCTCGCTTTCTCGACATATGCACCTTCCGAAGCTCGTCTTTCGAAGGCTAATCCTATATTTGGAACTGAAAGAAGTGATCCTGATCCATTGTCTCGAGTTGAGGTTGTGGAATCAGATATAGAGCTAGAAAGACTTCCACATGGTGAAGGACTGTGACATCTAAGGGATATGGACTCTAGGTTGTTGTTTTGAATCAGAGGTGGACCTTTAGTTGCTTCTGGTGAACCTACAGGTGTAATATCAGTTTCAATTGTGTAAGGACTATCTGGATGTTCTCGCCACCTCTCAACGAAAAGTCTCAGGTTGTCCTTGGTGACATCCAACTCTTGCTTAGTCGTTTTTGTAACTGGGTATCCATTCATCTCTGGTTTTTCGAGCTTCAGTCCGTTGATAATTTCCGATGGAGATGAATTCTTCTTCTGGGCCAGCCATGGATGTTGACGACAGTGGGACGCAGTATTTCTCTTTCTGAAAGATTCGACAGGTCCCAGGTAAAGTTACCTTTCCGAATTAGAGGAAAGAAATATAGAATTTGGGCTCCAGAATAGAGTTTGGGTCTTTGGTGACGAACATGCTTAGAAGTCGAGATTCTTTTTTTTTTTAATTACTTTTATTATTTTTTTTAGCTTTTGGGATGTGTTTGATGATCGCTCGTCGATGATTCCGGGTTCTGCATTTTTGATTAAGTGGCTTTTCTTTTCCTCGCGACCGCTTTTTGTTGTAAGGAATGAGGCAAACTTTCATCATCTGTATCGGATGTTTTTGAGATCGCGAGTTTGACGATTATTTTTATTGCCATTCATTATAATTTGTTATCATTCATTAACAGAGGGGAATGAACAAGCTTTTCTTAGACGAAGTTTTTAGTTAGCGAATGGGAAACAAAGACGAACGAGCAACAAAACAGCAAATACGGGTTTTAACAGTGTTCGGAAGTAACGCGTTACTTTTACTATGGATCTGCTTCAGAAATTATTGGTAATGTACATAAATTGAGTGATTTATTTATTCAGTAATGTACGATAACTCTAACGCGTTACTTTTTAGTAGCAATGTATCGAACACTCGATTTTTAAAATTATATTTTAATTAAAATAAACCGTCTTTGCTGTAGTAAGAAGATAAAAAAAAATACTTACGATAAATCTTTGATTAAAAGAGATCTGATAAAGTCTTTGGCGTCTTCTGAAATTCCGGAAAAAGCTTCATCGTCAAAATCGTACTTAGCGATTGTAACATTCGCCATTGTTTCTATATCAGTGTCACCCATGAATGGAGACAAGCCAGACAATCTATAAAAGACAATTTTTTATAAATATTACTGCCTCACAGAAGAGGGATACTTAATAATAGAAAAAGCTTTGAAGATTATTTGAACAAAAAATAAAAAGAATTTTTAGAATGAAAAGTTAAGAGAGAACAAATAAAATTCCTTTCTCTGGGAATTTCCAAGCTTTCGAAACTTGGTTTAAAGAAATTTTAACTTCCTATTTAAACTTGCAAAGTTTGGTTGAAATATGAGCGGCGCTTAGTGGCCCGAGTAATCGACGATCTTGAAAGATGATGATTATATACGGGTTTCCGCTTGATTCAACTGGAATCTATTTTCATTTCTGGCAAATGGTGGATTGTTAATATAATTTGTATGTATGTAACTTACAATACATAGCAAATGACACCGATGCTCCACATGTCGGTGCCAAAGCCGATTTGATCGAAATTCACAACTTCTGGCGCGACGAACTCGGGCGTTCCAAACAGAACCTGTAGCTTCTTTTTGGGGTCATACTCCCTCGCCAATCCAAAGTCGATGATTTTTATCCTGTTTCCCTCCTTTGTGAGGCATAAAATATTTTCTGGCTGCAAATAAAAAAAGAAAGTTAATTTTATTTCTCGGTCTGATAAATTTTTATGACACGGAGTTTCTATACATTTAAAAACAAAATTGTTTATAAAATATTATGCTTCTTACTTTCATGTCGAGATGTAAAATATGCTGAGCGTGGACAAATTCAATTCCTTCGCAAATTTGGCGCATAAAGACTGCACAGCTTCTTTCAGTTAAAACAAAGTCATCGTCGATTACTCTCTCGAACAATTCGCCGCCCTGGATGCTGTAAATAGAAAAATTATTATTATATAAACGAAACTTGTAAGATAATATAATTTTTAGGAATCTAATGTATTCTAGATTTAGAAGAAGCTCCTCTTCAAAATAAATTTTTTTTTTTAATCTTACAGTTCTAAAATGACGTAGATTTGCTTCCCAGTGTCGATAGCATCGTAGAGTTGAATCAGACGGGGATGCTGTAACCTTCTCATGATTTCGACCTCTCGTTCTACGGCACGTTTGTCTTCCTTCCTCGTGGTATTCACCACCTTGGCCGCCAGAGCCAATCCACTTTTCTTTTCCTTGCATCGGTAAACTGTGCCAAATTTTCCCCTGAGGATCAACAAACGACTTCATGTCAAAGGCTTTCCTCATCACAAATTTAAATTAAAAAAAAAAGATAATATCCAACTTATTAGATTCAAATATAAAATGAAAATAGAAAATTTTAATCGAAAAATGAGATTTCATTCTGCAGCAGAAATTATAATTTATTGATCTTTTCCAAGTTTTAAAAGTAAATTTAATTTAATTTTTATTTAGGAACAAAGCCAAGATTAAAAAAAAAGTGGAGAAACTATAAAGAGCGACGAAAATATTGTTCCACCAAGTTAAATTTTTAAAGCGAGTGATATTGTAGTGGAACGACTTTGAAACAAACTTGATATTTTTTTAGAAATTGTAAAAATTCTTTATTCAAATTTTAAAAATTCTAAAATAACATTTAACATCTTTAATTGCCATCGTTTTAATATCTTACCAAGTCATTTTCAATTTGAAGATGTTGAGGGTTTTGCACTTTCAAAAAATCGATTTTTTAATTTTTACATTTTCTTGTAGTACAACATTTCAGAAATGTTGTGTCAAAATTTCAAGTAAATCGGAGTAAAACTCTCTAAGTTATAGACCATTGAAAAAAATTTTTTTCTTAACTTTTTCGTAATTTTTACCGAGTTAAAAAATTTAAAAGCGCGTTTCTCGAATCCACGTTTTTTAAAGTCCGTGAGGTTCCTAACTCAAAAACTAATTATTTTTGAGTTCCTTTTCAAATTTTATACACAATTTCTACATGTAAAAAGCCTCCCCCCAACGCTTCTTTTAAGGGTGTTTTCCACCCTTAAAGGGGCGAAAATTCATGAAAAATCGCTATTTTGACTTTAAACGACTGCCAACAACTAAAAAACAAAAAAAAAAAAACTACGTTGGGGAGAGGAAAAACATATTTTAACGAAATTTATTTGGTTTTTTGTTTCAGATAATTCTACACTGAGATATGTGTCTCACCGCAAATCATGTTTTTTGAAAGCGTCTTCGAAAATATTCTATTACCAGCTTATTTCTCAATATTTTTGTACCAAAATTTTAGAAAATGTTCTTCTGAAGTTACTCTATAATATTTAAAACATTGAAATAAATTTACTTTTGTCATATCTCCAAAAAAAATTCATGAATAAAGCCTTTTTTTAGCCATTATACCCGCACCCCCCCCCTTAATATAAATTGAATGCTTTTTAATTCAAGAAACAAAGAATGAAAATTAAAAAAATGATATACGTAACTTAATTTACACCTCAATTAAAAAATATGCAAAAGTAAGTGTTGAAAACTTCCTACTTGTGTTGGCAAGGAGACCCGTATAGTAACTTGCAATTAAGCCAAAAACTGTCACTCAATTTAGGTACGAACCGTAAGTAATATAAATAATAGGATAATTTATAAAGAAAAAAATTAATATAAGAGAGCTTTTTTAAAATTAATTATTCAATTAATGTTTCTTAAACTTATACATTTATTTGTATGATTACAAATTTCATTTATGTTACATGTAAATAACAATTTAAAGCGAAAATCAAACAATTTAAAAAATTCAAATTTAAGTTATGTTTGCAAAATTGTATAAATATTTATTTATTATATAAAATGTAGGAAGTTCACACCTGAATAGATGAAAGGAATGCGTGTATTCGTGTCGTCGATCCGAGGTTCGCGTTCACTTGAACCCGCGTGTCAAGAGCGTCGCGACGCTTCGAAGCGCCGACCCGACGCACGACGTCACCCCCAACAAAACAGAAACTCATTATTTATAGACCCGAAGACCTTGATTACCAAAGCATTAACATGTGACTCACCAACATACCTTATTCTCTCTTTTTTTCAGAATTTATTATAAATAAATTTATTACAAAATATCTAACGCCCTCGATAAATATTGTAATTTCCTAAGGAATACTGTTTACCTTAAACCCAGTTTAAAAATGCATTTTATTGACTCGTAAAGATTCCCATAAAATATTGTATCGTTAAATATAATTCTATTCGAAACAGTCTCCTGTTAATTTACTCATTTTCCTAATCGTCAGTTAATTGATTTTTCCAAAAAATGAGAGATTAAACACTTTATAATATTTATTGGAATACATTATAAATGAAGTATTATAAATTATAAATTGGGGATGACGAAGGTGAATTAATTTTGCTCGAAGTAAAGTAAACTCGAAAGTAATTTTTAACATAATCGATAACAATAATTTATACTAAGGATTCAGCAAATGCTTACACAAGATTTTCTTTTGTATATTCTTTCCTGCATGTGAAACGCAGTACCTACATGAATTTAATTATTACGCAAAGCAAATTCTACTCGTCTGGCTTAGAGATATTATATATGAGCACAATACAAATGCAATATGTGGCAACGATAAGTACTATAAATAATTCAAGTGAAAAACATTCAGAGCTGATAAAAATTCAAATTAAATAAAGATTTCTTATAGCAAAGTGTTCTTATCTTTTTAAATTATACTATAAACAAATATCAAATAAATAATAATACTTGGCTAGATTTCATTTCCGAATTCCAAAGACAATTTTACTTCTGCTCTATATTTTTAAACGTCTGAAATAATGGTTTAGGGTCTGCTAAGTAGATTTCTTTGTGTAAAATATTAATTTAAGAGAAATATACCGCGACTACAGGCAGAAAATCTAATCGTGGGTCATACAAGATTTGACCCACTAAGGATCTAAAAAAGACTCCATGAGTCATGCGCAACTTGCTTCAAACGAACGGGGTAAATGGGGCATCTTTTGGAATTTCCTTCCGCAGTTTAGATTTGAAACTTCATGAAATTTTAAAATTATTTTGAAAAATTGTTAGTTAAACCTTGAATTTAGACTAAAGAGATAATAATTGAGAATCATTCAAAAAAATTGCGATATTTTTATATTATAAGTATTTCAACTTTTGAAAAGCTTCACGGAAAAAATTATTTTCTTAGATTTTAAAACAGTATTTACTGACTTTCGGACACAGAGAAGTCAGTAAATACTGTTTTAAAATCTAAGAAAATAATTTTTTCCGTGTTCAGTCCAAAACGAAGAAATAACATTTGTTATTTCCTCCATACGTTCAATTGATCGGCCTTGAACCTCAATTCTGCATATTGCGTGAATCATCAAATGCAATTTTTAAAACAATATATTCTCTACTTCAAGAATACATATTCCTAATAATTTCCCCAATAATAATTATAATGGTACATGTCTATAAATTTGCTACATTTGTCTTCAAAAATCATTTTGCTTCAACACGTGCAATAGTATTTTTCCGAAACCGTTCCAACAATTTGAAACTAATCCAAAATTTCATTGAAATTCATGGATTTTAAAGAAGCCTTTATATATCCCAGAACAGAAAATTGGATTCCAAAGCACGAAAATTGATGACGCCCACGACTCAATCGACCATTGAATGATCCAATCGGCTAATGACGCAGTTTCCGAATTCGCATTTCCGCAGAATGCATCGCGTCGTCATTATTTACGTTCGCATTCGTTCAGATTCGTTTGGATTCGTTATGAGAAAGGCGTAACGACGTATCGGCTTGTATTTACATTTGGTCTTGTATATATATACAGAGAAGCTTGAAACTTGAAAGGTATGCCACAAATTGAGCCGCCGGATTCAATAACACCACATAAAAGCTGAACCATTCAAATTGGCTCCTTTTGTCTTTAAAATTAATTTTGAAAATTAAATTTCTGAAATCACGTAAAAATAGTTTGAAATTGTTTAATACAAGTGACGCGGGAAATTTTTAATTTCCTGTCATAGCTGCTAGAATAAACATTTGAAAGTTGCGCAACATAAATTTTGTTTTTAACAAAATCCAGTTTTTTTTTACTTTCTTTCAGAAACAGTATAAAACATACAACAATGTAATTTTCAAAATAGATTTTAAAGACAAATTTTATTTGCTCGGCAAATTTTCTGTGGTATTGTTGAATCCCGGACTTAATTAAAATCTATTGACGAAAGCACCAATTCGTCCTTGGATCAAAACGCGCGGCGAATCGATTAAAAATCCATCCTTCATTTTTTATTTCGAATTAAGAGATAGGAATTCTCTTCTGATGAAAATTACCTTCCAATCTCCGACTGGATGTCGTACTGGTCCTTAAATTGTACCCCCTTCCTCACTGTCACGGCTCTGTAGGGAAAGCTTGGCTCGATTTCTGAAAAGAAATTTTTATTAGAAATTAAGATCCCGGATGACAATACTGGATTAAAATCAGAAATTAAGGCAGATAATTGGGTTCAAAATAAAATTCTTCGTTTTGGCATCACTTTATTTTGATTGAAAGTTAATCACTGTATAGTGATATATATAGTGATGTACCATACATAGATTTTAATCAGAAAATAAATTTCATTAGTAAATATCTACTAAAATAAATATTTTAATTTAATTCTAAATGCTAGTTTGAAAACAAGCTCAATTTATTCAACTCTGTACGAGAAAAAATCCTTAAACTTATTCTCCCTGAATATAAAACAGTTCGACTTCAACAACTTCATAAATAAATCTCAAACGCGTATCTAGATTAGAAAGTTATCTGTTTTCGTCTCTAAAAGTCTCGTCTTTTTTAACTTTTAGTAAATTATACCGAAACAAATTTGTTCTTTTTATTCGAAATATCTCAAGACCCGAAATATGTCTAAAAATAAACAAGTTTTTACAATAATAAAAAAGCAAGGTAATCAAACTTTTAACTTAAAATGTCAAACATAAATTAGCAACAAGATAAGAAAAGAAACTTCTCTAAATAAAGTGATCAATTTTAGACTGTGGCTCTATTGGCTAAATTTTATTTCCTCGGAATAACGTTTAAAGTTTAGCCTAAGAAAAAAAAGTAAATAGCTTCTGGAGACTGAAGCGTATAGTCTACACTTTTAAATTTTATATTTGAACCAGAAATTCGAACGAAATTCAAGATCATTTATTTTTTTCAATTACTTCATTCAGTTTTAACTACTTCCTTCAAAAATTAAGTTGTCAGAAATTTTAGTTTTCTTGCAAAAATAACACCTTATTCTTCAAAATAGCTATTTATAAAAATCTTAATAAAACCCGCCTTAATTAATTCTCCCATCAAGTGCAATTTATGGAATTAACTCACAGATTAATCTCGCTTAAATATGATATAAACTATTGACAAAACATCTGTTGAAACTGAAACACAATATCCAACTGATTTATTTCTTCCTCTCGAAAACTTTTCATAGATTTTGATGAACTATTTTTTATTTTGAAAATTGGATGCAAATTGATTTGAATCCAGTTTTGACAGAAGTTGCACGCGTCGTGGGTCCGGGTCACGAACACATAATGCCGAATACACGGAAGAGACGTTTCTGTATATCGTGCCTTCGGAATAAATCAGGAAAGTGCTTACCGCCAACCGGGTCCGTTTCGTCGACTTTAATCATCTCTGCAAAGATGATGATTTTTGGTAGCACCCGCGAAATATAAATCGAACCGATCTGAAGGATCGAGATCGAGATCCCACCGATCCAATGATAAATTCAGATCCGATGCAATCTAGACGCGATTATTGACTATCACGCGAGAACTCCTTCGATACTCAAGGAGGCATCGACGCGCCTCTTCTTCTTGGCTCGGACGGATTTAGATTTTCGGTGGACGCCGTGAATTCTGCTGTTGGTCACGTGGCTGAAAAGGCGTCCCGACGCCCCGCGTCTTCCTCTCCTATATCCGATATGTATAACGATATAAGTTTCCTCTTCCAAGATATTTTGCTTTTCTCATCAGGAACGAAGAGAGTGTTTTTGTACCCTCCATTTAATCAAAGAAATAATCCTAACGAAAGCTTTGGATTGAAATTCATTCTGAGCTAATCCGAAATTTTCCAAATCATTCCGGAATTTTTAGCCGAACCAGTTTCATTTCGATCTAATCCGTAGGAAATTTTCAATTGGAATTAATCCCGAGGCTCATTCAAAATCATTCCGAATGAATCTGGTGAAACTGGTCAATCTGAATTAATCAGAATTAATCCGAACTTTCAATCTGAATATGATTCTGGTCTATCCGAATCAATTAAAAAAATTCGGATATATTAGGACTGAGCGGATTTATTCGAATTGAAAGTACGGATTATCCTGATTATAGTTCGGATTGACCGGATTATTCATTCGGATTAGAAGATTGAATTGAGTTTGAATGAACCTTTTATTTTCAAGAATAAAAATTTATATATAGAATAATTTTTGTAAGATTTTTGGTTTCATTATAGATATATGTAATCTATTCTAAAAAGATGATTGAGTCGAAGTTGAAATATCGTAACGCATATTGCACCTGACTGATTGTTTCGTCGTGTAAGTGTATCGATAGTGATTTTCGACAATTGATACTTGCCGAATCGTAAATTCCGCGTGAATTGAATTTGAAATTTTGAATTTGGTTTCGTTAATAATCATTTTGTCACGAGTCTAACTCGAAATACATTGAAAATCTAGGAATTTTCAGGGAATTTTATGGAATTTTTAAAGATTTCATGGGAGATAATGGGATTTTAAATGTTATCGTTGAATTTTAAAGAATTTCAAGAAGTTTCTGGGAATTTTTAAAATTTTTCACGACTTTGATTAGATTTCAATCGGACTTTAAGGTACTTTTATGACTTTTAAAATATGTATTTTGTGGGATTTAAATAAGGAATTTAAAACTTTATAGGGAATTTTATTGAGGAATTTCGAAAGCTTTTTATGAATTTTAAAAGATTTAGTAGAATTTACAAAGATTTCGAAGGTTTTTGTCAAATTTTAAGGGTTTTCAAAAAATATTTCTAATTTATAAAAGATTTTGTAATATTTTTAAGGATTTCATGGAATTTAATAATTTAATCCCCTTTAATCATTAAATCTTTAATAATTTTAAGAGATTTTAAGAGTTGAGAAATTTTCAGAGTTTGCTAGAAATTTTTTAAGATTTTCACTAATTCTAACATGGATTTCAAGAGATTGATGATTTTGAAGGTTTTTATGTTCATTTTTAACGATATTATCTTGAAATTTTAAGAAATTTTATGAGATTTCTAATAATTTTAAGTGATTTCGAGAGATTTTTCTGATATTTAAATGATTTTGTGAGAATTTTTAAAGATTTCATGGAATTTGATGAAATCTTTAATGATTGTAAGAGATTTTAAGAGTTGAGAAATTTTCAGAGGTTGTTAGAAATTTTTCGAGATTTTTAATAATTCAAACATGGATTTCAAGAGATTAATGATTTTGAAGGTTTTCATGTTCATTTTTAACGATTTCTAAGTGATTTTTACGAAATTTAAGAGATTTTTGGGATATTAAAACAATTTTTTAGAATTGTATGGGATTTTAGGATATTTCGTGAAATTTTAAGGGATTTTAAAAGCTTTGTAAGAGTTTTATGAGGTTTTAAGGAATTTGAAATATTATCCTGAAATTTTAAGGAATTTTATGAGATTTTTAATAATTTTAAGTGATTTCGAGAGATTTTTCTGATATTTAAATGATTTTGTGAGAATTTTAAAGGATTTCATGGAATTTGATAAAATTTCTATGTAATATTTTTAAGGATTTCATGGAATTTGATGAAATCTTTAATGATTTTAAGAGATTTTAAGAATTGAGAAATTTCCAGAGGTTGCTAGAAATTTTGAGAGATTTTCACTACTTTTAACATGGATTTCAAGAGATTAATGATTTTGAAGGTTTTTATGTTCATTTTTAACGATTTCTAAGTGATTTTTACGAAATTTAAGAGATTTTTGGGATATTAAAACGATTTTGTAGAATTGCGTGGGATTTTAGAATATTTAGTGAAATTTTAAGGGATTTTAAAAGCTTTGTAAGAGTTTTATGAGGTTTTAAGGAATTTGAAATATTATCTTGAAATTTTAAGGAATTTTATGAGATTTATAATAATTTTAAGTGATTTCGAGAGATTTTTTTTATATTTAAATGATTTTGTGAAAATTTTGAAGGATTTCATGGAATTTGATAAGAATTTTATGTAATATTTTTAAAGGATATAAAAGATATAAAGAGATTTTAAATGTTACCGTAAAATTCCAAGAATTTTTCTGGGAATTTTAAGAGATTTTAAAGTTTGTCATGAAATTTTAAAAGGTTTCTACTAATTTTTAGAGATTTTCGTGAATTTTAACGTGGATTTCAGGAGATTTATGAGTGAAAATTTTTCTGGAATTTTTAAGGATTTCATGGAATTTGAAGATGTTTCTAATACTTTTAAAGGATTTTAAAGGATATAAAAGGGATTTGAATTGTTATCATTGAATTTAAAAGAATCTCAAGAAGTTTCTGAAAATTTTAAGAGATTTTCACGAATTTTAAGCGATTTCACAGGTTTTCAAAGATTTCTTAGAATTTTTAGAGATTTTCACGAAGTTTAACATAGATTTTAAGAGATTAGAGAAATAAAATATAATAAATTATATAATAATTGAAAAAGAACATAAATGCGCGCGCGGAGCGCGCGTTCGTCCTTGTTAAATTAAATTCAGTACAATTACCTGTTTATATTTAATTGAAAAAGCCTTTATTTAATTCAAAAGCCTTGAAAATTCGAACACTCAATTTTTCATATCCGAAAAGTTTAGCAGAAAATATTTTCAAATATTCGCACCAGAGCAATGCTGCCAATTGCAGAGTTTAAAACTCAAACATAATTACCAACCAAAAAACGTGCAAAAAACTCATTCTCCATAACCAACTGTCAACAGATCAAGGGCAACCTAACCTCATTTGTCAATATTTCAAAATCAAAATAACTTTATAAAACGATAATAATTAAGAATAATTAATTACAATGTCCGGAAGTGTGAGACAATTAGAAGAACGTCAGCTTTCATCGGAAGTGACTTTAATGCGATGGTCACCGAAAATGGACCTCCTCGCCATAGCGAATATTAAAGGTTGGAATTGGTTTGCTTCTCAAAATATATATATACGAAAAATCTTACTAATTTTGAAAGAAACTAATTTCATTTTAAATAATTTATTGCAGGAGAGGTTACACTTCATAGACTTACATTTCAAAGAGTATGGTTACTCACGTCTCAAGAGGAATCTGGTGCTGTTGAAAATCTTTGTTGGAGGCCGGATGGAAAACTTCTGTCAATAATTTATAAAGAATCTAAAATTCTATACCTTGTAGATGTGGAAAACAAAAATATTGTTCACAAAACTGAGTTGATCTCCAAAATTTCTTCTATAACTTGCATGGCCTGGTTGCCTTTGAGTACAAATTCTGGTAAAAATGCTGGATCGAGTAGCAGTCCTTCACCAACTGGAGAATATTTACCAGCGTTACCAAGTTTGGACAGAAGTTATGGACAGGAACCTGAGAGAAAGGAATTCCTTCTTCAGAAACTTGATATGTTATTTGTAAGTTATAAACAAATTTTTTTATAATTAAACATGGTGCGTCACTTATATGTCATTGTTTTCGGTTACAATAACTTTTCATTTTAATTTTACAGACCGGTCAAGAAACTGGAGAAATAGGCATGTACGTTTTTGGAATGTTTTATTGTGGAACTTTAGACATTGGCCAAGGACCAGTTTTAGAAATTAACGGTGGCTCTGGAAAGCCATTATGGGCAAGTTGGAAAGACAACAACGGAATTACAGTCAACAAACTCTCATGTCCTTTACTCGAAAGCAGCAACGCCTTTTTAAAGGTACTTAACTTCAGAGAATGAAAAGTTGAATTCAAAAAGTAAGATAAGATTTAAAAGTCTGAAATACAAGAACTAATTTTCTTTCCAGGTCGCTCAAACTCAAGGCAACGTTGAATACCTAATGGATTATTTTTCGCGAACTCTCATGGCCATCACTGAAGCCTGGGAAACAATTCTCCTCGAAATGGATGAAAAACTAACTCGCTATGCAGAAGATAATCCTCCAGGTAGTGTCGCTGCTGATTTCCTCGAGCTTCTAATGATCGGCATCCCTTCCGAAAATTTAGAAAGCTTCCTCCTTCGTGATCTCACTGAAAAGGGTTTAAAAAAGCTCGGCCACAGTATCGAAATGTGTTACAGTAATATACAGGTAAAATATTTAATTATAATTTATTCTTGCGACCATATAAATCCCAGATTGCTATTAATACTCATATATTATTCATTTACAGAAACTGGTCCTGAAACATTTAAACAGTGCTGGAATGGCTCTGACATATCAAATAGCAGAAATGCGAGGAATGGCAAGACTCGGTGGCGATTATGAATCTTTGGGATTAATCGAAGAAACTCCAATCACTGATTCTCTCCATAGAGTCCAAGCCTTCCTCGCAAAAACTTCAGAAGTTCAACAAGTAATTGATCATAGCATGCGCGACTACAAAGCATTTTTTAGATGGCTGTACGTTGTAATATTGAGATTAACAGATGAAAGAGTCCCACCAGAAATTAACAAACTGAGTCAGCAAGAATTAACATATATCGCAGAATTTCTTCGAGGATTTGACAATACCGAAGTCGGAATTGGAAGGAAGGGTGTAAATTTAGAAAAACTGGGACAATACTTGCGTCGAGAACCTTTACAAAATTGTCTGAAAACTGAAGGCAGTGAATGGGCATCAATGTTGAATGAGAATTCCTGTCTTCGGGATCATCCACTAATTATCAAACAAGATCTCGATTGTTCTCTTCTTCAAAGCTATGATAAAGTAGTTGGATCTATAAAATGCCTTTTTGCTAAATCCTATCAAGGATTAACCAACCATTTCATAATTTCCAAAGTTTCTCTCGGTTGCTCAATGACATTAGCTTTCTCTCAAATTGTCAACACACATGACAATTTATTTGTCGCTACTAATGACATCGAGCAGAAATGTCTCTACATTTTTAAAGTTGAACATCTTGAAGAAAATCAGCTTGATCTTACTTTCAAGAAAGCTGTTCTGGAAGTAGATGAGAATCAAGGTCTCTCAATCTCGAGATCATCAAGCGACTGTAGATTCATTGATTTTCAGTTTTACTCACCCGATTATCTGAGTATTTTGATCTTCGAAGTACAGAACGAAGCAACTTATATGATTCAATTTCCAGTAAAAAATACGAAATTCTTCGATCGGGACTCGGAACAAAGATTGGATTTAAACGATTTAATCGACTCTTGGCCAAAGCCTTTTCAAGGAATGAACGCTAAGCGATTAACAGTGAGTGGACAGAGGAAAGTCGCGGCAATTTTAAGTGAGAACAATCGTAAAATTCGCCTTCTGGAAACTGAAGTGGAACCTGAAGATGAGGATGAAGATGAAGATGAGGAAGATGAAACTGGAGATGATAGCATGATGGATATTACTTCAAGCACTCAAGTATCTTAATAATTAGCAATAACATTTTTTCTAGGTTTTATGAAAAATTCTGATTATATCAGAAGATTTTTTGTATATAAGTGTAAATATGTATGTATTAATAAATTTTTTACTTCGTCACTACCTAGTTTTTTTATAATTAAAATGCGTTTATTGATAAAATTAAGATAAGAAAGTTATGTACAGTCACTTTAGTTTCAACAATTAACAACTCAACTATAAAATCTTGCTAGCTTTCTTACTATCATTACATTCTGCACGCCATATTCTCACATCCATACACAATCGATTCAGTTTAGCAACGAAATTTTACAAATTTACAAATTTGCCATTAGGGAATGGCCTGTTCTCTCTGCATTTGTGTGAAGACTTTTGGAAAATCTACATCCAGGCCTGCGTTGTCAATGCCAGGAGCCGCCGAAGCATTCGAAATAGGTATTGCTGTCATGTTTTGAATATTCTCGTTGTATTTCGCTGGGGAGCTTTCTCGAGAGTCCTCCATCTCTGTTAAAATCAGGAAACTTCGGTTGCATTTTGCAAAAAGGAAAAAATTAGCAACTGCTTACGAGTTGGGATTAATTCTATGTCTTACCAAAGAGTCGGTGGCTTCTTTGCTTCTTGTAAGTGATAATTAAAAGGACGACAGCCACGATGACGATTAAAAACATCGCTACAGTCATTCCTCGCAGAAGATTTGTCTATAAGTAAAGATTCAGTTATAATTTTATGTACTTGAATTGAATATAATTTCTTTTGTTACCTCGAAATCGCTTTCCATGTTGATCTCCTTCTTCACAACTAATTCTACCACGTGCATATTAATCGCCGAGTTGTCTTTGATCCCTCGAGAAACGCATTTGTAGAAACCAGATTCTGCTGTTGAAACTCCCTGGATATGAAAACAATTTGAAGAACTATGAGTAATTAATTTCAACTATCTAAGCTCTTAAGCAAAGCAGTTGAAGATAAAAGTTTATTTACTCGAATAAGAAGTTTTCCAGTGAGGACTTCATAATTATACTTTTCGTGGTCGAGTGGGTTTCCAGGACCTATAATATTTTTATCGTCTGCCAATTGCCAAAACATGAATCGATGATGATCATCGCTGCTAAGGCAGGGCAATTCCGCCAAATGCCCGGCCTTAACTTCTGTCACTGTCACAGACTCAACATGTTTCGTCACAATCAGTGACAATAGGACTAAAATAATAAATTTTTTCGTCATCTGAAAAAAATATTTTTTAAATTATGGCTTATTTCACTATAAAATCTAACAATAAGTGGAAATCTAACTAATCGACACTATTCCACCTTTCGTTTCCGAATCGCTACCTTAAACTGACTCTGGAAAGTCTAACTAAGTATCCACATTTTTTTATCTAAAGATTATTCACATATGTTTAATGTCACTAGAAAATAGTTAACACTTGATGAATTGTTCCATCGGTAATTACCTCATACACAATTCAACATGTCACTCGTCCGATTGTGTAATTTTAAGAATAACGACCACTGGGGTTTTAATTGATGAAAAACGAATAGTATAAACTATTTATACTGATAAACTATTTCAACGTTCAAGATCAAGTAATGCTGACTCTTTAATGAGAATAGTTCTAATAATGAGGAACTTAGTTTTACTTATTTATATCTTTGTCCTATTCATCCTTGGCTCGACAAAAGTATTTATAGCGTCAGTTTGACTCTCTGCCTTGTGATCACTGATCACCTCACTCATTGCAAACTTGTAAGACAAACCGGACTGAATATGAGAGGAACTTCCAAGTCCCTTGAATTAATCTTGTAAGAAATAAATACAAAGAGGCATTCAGCATTCTAGATGTTTGTCACCAAATAAATTGCGTAATGTGGATTCTAAACGCAGATGGGAAGAAGGCTAAGAATATTGCGTTATTCCATCTCTTTTATTAATTTGCTACGGGTCGAACGTATTGTCTATTAAAGTCTATTGAAAAATTCTACAATTGTTCGATCTGACGCAGTTGATCTTTATCTTCAAGAACTAATACACGTAGATTACGTAATTCACATGCTTACTGCCCTATCTTTTATCGACATAAAACATTTTCTAATAAATTAGTATACATATAAACTATAGTAATTAGTCACCATTTTCTATAATTTTTTTTAATCATGATCGCTTCTCGATAAAATCTTCAGTAGATTGAAACTTCTCTTTCGTAATACTCTTAATTTTTTAAATACTATTTTTAAAACTTTTATTCTCTGAAAAAAATCCTGAAGAATTTGTTTCATTTGCTAAAAAGAGGAAATTTAGAATGTTACAAAATATTTCAAAAATTGATCAAATTACCTGAATTAGCAGGAATATTTTGATTGGAATACATATTTAGTGTCTAGAGCTCATAATGAGATCAATGAAGACGTCGACAGCCAAAGCCGGAAGTAAAAATAAATATGGAGCCAATACAGCTTTTGCTGGGATGTTCCAATGTGGCACCTCAAGTTTCAAGCATATCAAAATCTGGGCACTCATTTTCAAAAGCACTGCAATAACGATGTACCAAGGCTGAAAAAATTTTAAAACTAGTTAAAATTATTTCCTTAATTCCTTCCATTAAATTGTTTGTTCGAAATTTTATTAGACTTAAATGATAAAAATTTAAGATCACTGTTAATTACATTTTTGAAATTTATGGTTCACAATTTATAGATGTTAATATAATATAAGACCTCTTGTATGTCCCCTGTAAACGTTATTTAAGTTTACAAAAGTGAACCAGCAAATTGAGTAATTTCGAAACGTGAAAATTGTTAATTAAAAAAAATTAAGAGTTTCAAACAGTTTACATGTGTTACAATTACATTTTTTTAATCCAGAATTTTTACAGAAGTTTGTCATTCAAAATAGCCGTAACAGAAGCGAAAATCGAACTAAAAAAATTGAACATGAAAGTAATATAAAATATTTCTTTTTTGTAAGAATTTTAACGATAATTTTGTGTATTTCGACCTCTCTACTCCAAAATTCCAAGACAGAGACTTCAAAATTTTTGATCTTACATACAAAATATTTGAATTACCTTTATCCTAAGTGTAAGAATAAGGCGATTAGGTCCATTTTTACAATGTGATATCATGTGGAATATAATATAAATAAGTAGAATGTTATCGTGTATCCACATTGGAATGAATACAATAAACCAATTCCATTGTATTCTTTGATCAAGTCGAAGCACGAGTATTATCAAAAATATCAAAAGATTAAACCAAGTGAATAATGCGCGATGTAAAACGGCCATCGAAATTATTAGATAAACTTTTTAAATTCTATAAAATATGTTATTTTTCATTATAAACTGCATTTTGACTGCATAACGTGACACCACACTTTGTTTTGCTTACTATATTTACGATATTTACTCGCCGTTTTGAGTATAGATGGAACCCCTGTTTTGAGAAGTGGTGCCATCTGTATAAATTTAAAATTTAAACTTTGTTTAAAGTTTAGTACTTTATCATCTAAGTATAATCAAAGATTATAACAAATATAATAAAGTATAATATAAATAAATATATATATATATATAAATAAGATATAAATATAAATATAAATAAATAAAATATAATAAAGTATCATAAAGTCGTATATACCCTCCAATTAATAATAATAATAATAATAATGATTTATATATACTCTTAATTTATATTTTATCTTTCTAAAATAAATAAATATAGACAGCTTAGATCTTAATAGAATATTTATTTACAATTATGTAAATGGTTCTGTACAGATCATACAATAATGTACATTATAGAGATTAAAAATCTGTAAAAATTAAGGGACACATTCATGGAAAATATCAGACTCGAGTATTTTTTCATTATTAAATTACAAAACAATTTATTTTTTTTATTAATATTGTGTCTAAACCTAAACGTATTGAATTACAATCAATCGTAATAATAAATTTAAATTAATTAAGGGTGTTGGACTCAAGTTCTAATCTAAAAATTCGATTTCTTCATTTTACTCAACAAATATTAAATTTAGTATTTTTTCCCTCTGTAGAATTAATCAATTTTTAACTAGAATTATGGATACAGAGCGAGAAAATATCTAATTCAAATATTTTTTAAGTAAAATGAAAATATTCAATTTTAAAGTTAGATTTTGAATTCTTCGTTTTATGCAAAAAATATTTATCTATAATTTTCGTTGAGTAAAATGGAGAATGGAATTTTGAGCTTAACATTTGGGTCCAACGCTCTTAAAATTAATAGAAAAATTTCAGTTTTCAGAACACCTTAAATATTACATCGACTTATAATGATGTACAGCATATTATCTGACTTAGAAATTTACACCATGAAAAGTAGCATTTGAGAATAATGTTTTAATATTTGAATAAACTTTTCTTACTCGATAATCTGTACAAAATAATACTCATTGCAAAACGCCTTTACCTCTTTTGCTCTCTTCAACCTGAAGCTTAATTTACTTGATACAGACAAGTATTTTTATTTTTTATTTAATATAGATAATTTAGGTAATTATTTTTTATTATGGAACTTTTCTCTAATAAATAAATTTAATATCAATTGAGATTTCAATCAAGTAGAAAGCTTTGATTGTAATTAAATATTGAGTGCTTGGCGATAAATAAATATTTCTAGAAGCTTAAATACAAGGCACGTAAAAATAGCGAATGATAGTCTCAAATATTTACAAAAGGCAAATTTTATGTAATAATTTCTTAAATACTAAATTCTAGTAATCAAGTAATAAATACAAAATGCAACTAAGTAGCTAATAAACTAAAAAAGAAGAAAAACTAACTTTTGTTTTATATTAATTTATATTAACAGCCTCTTATCATTACAATAAAAATTTTACGTATTTTTTGAATAAAGTAAATATAAAATGCTATTAAAAGTTGCATGGAGCATGGAGCTCAAGAGAGCGTCGCTTCTTTTTATCTTGAAGAAATCCACCTCCAATTTTTTTATTTATAACATAATTTGAATATTTTCCTACAATATCTGTTTTTAATTTTTAACAACAGGGTAGCTTTTTCACCTGATATTCGATTTGAAGTTTATCTTGGAATGATGATTTTATCTAAAGTGTCACAATTTTCAGTCTTGTCTTTCGCAAATACTAAAATCCTTCTCCCTATTTACACTTTTATGTAAATTAATAGCAACATATTAAAAGACCCACAAATAATTGATTGTGAAATTAATTAGAGGTGGATTAGTCAGAGATTTGCCTCACACAATATTATAATATAATTATATTACAATTCTTATCCTAATGACTTAAGTGTATTTATAAATGCAGGAATTGCACAAAAAAACTGATAGCAAAAATACCTGGTGAAATGTCTAAAACATTGCAAGTAAAAAATGATGTAGAAAAATTGTTGATTTGAAAACAACAAAGTAGTTTAAAAAATAGTGAGTGGTAGTGAAGAAAGAATACTGCATCAGCATTTCGTTGTAATTTCGAAAACGTTTCATTTGTTTATGGTTGTTTTCGTCTTTGGTACCTCAGGTATTTCTTCCTCTCTGAAAGGAAGTTGCTCTCGTTCTTCGAAAAATATTCCATTCTTATTATTTCTAAAAAAGAGTATTTTTTGCATTTGCACATGGAAGATTGGCTCGCTTATACAAAAATGTAAAACTTGAAAAATATAGCACCTGCGAATTTCGGATGAATAAAGCTTACATTCTTTTACATGAACTCGAGTTACTTTACTATAAGATTTATCAAATTACGAATTTTCGAGATTAGGAAATAGCGTTTGGAAGCTTCTTTTCAAAGATTAGAAAATTGTGGATTTAGATCTAGACTTAAATGTTAAACTTTTCGATTTTGCAAATGAATTTCACCTCTAGAGTATCCAAAATTAGGAACACTGCGAGATGTTTTTGATCTCAACAGCACATCTTAGAGTTCTTTACTGACGAGGAATTCAATATTTAGGGTTCAACTTTCTCGCTCGGTTGAGTATTTTCCTCATCTTGCTGTTCGCTCATTTCAGCTGCAGAGGGAATAGTGGCAAGAAGCCTGACAGCAAGTCTTCCAGGAGAGCCAGGTGGATCTGGTTCCTGGATAGCGAGTTGCCTAGTCAGTCTGGGTTTGGGTCTAGGTGGTCTTGGGGTTGTTCTGGCATTCATTTCAAGAGATGCACTGGATCGAGACATTCTCCAGGTGCTGGTACTGGCTGTTGTTCCAGATCCGGAGGAATCGTTCCGAGAGGAACTGAGATTAGAATCTTGGGAGGGCTTCCTTGTGATCAGCCAAGATGAAGCTCGTCTCTTCGGATCCAGCAACCTGGATGGAAAGGTATAAAGATCTTTAGCATAAAAGTCTAGCAGGGGAAATTTAAGATCATCTAAACGGATGTTTGACGATTAGATAACATATACTTTCCGCTCACTTCAATTTTCTTGGTGTTCCGCTAATTCCGATAGTTCCATTCGGATATGTTAAAATGAACGGATCAAAATGTCATATATCATCAAAGATCCGTTTCCATAATTGTATCCAGACTTTCCGGATTTGATAGTTATGTGTTGAGGAAGGAATTTTTAGGTGATGATATTAGAGAATAGTAAAAAAAAACAATAGCTGAAGAGGTCCCTAATGTTGAAAGCTGAAAATATGTCATTTAGAGAAGTTTTTAGTCAGTGTTGGAATTGGGAAGCGGAATTTTTAGCATCCTTTGTGAGTTAGAGTTTATGATAATATAGATGATGAGAAGATTCGAGTTTTTGATGACAAGAAACGTTGTTATAAATCTTTAACAAGGTATTTGTCATCAATTTCTTCTGGAAGAAGTGAATTATTCAGGGTTCTGAAGAAGGTTTTTAGGAGACAATTGTTCGCGAGATTCTTAAGAGTTTGTTGAGTTTTAGAGATGATTAACGAGTACTTAGAAATTGTTGCTTGGTATGAGTGCTAGCTAGGATTAACGATGTCCTTAAAGATGTTATTATATTATAACGATGTTTTTGAAGATTGTGAAGGAGTGCGCTAATGCTGTTTCTACATAGGTTTGTAAGAATTTGTTACAAAGGAGTGTTCAGGATCCGTACCTAAGTCAAATTGTTAGAAGTTGTTATAATGTTCTTGTAGCGGGTTATTCTTTGAAGTTTGATATTGATGGTTCCTATGAAGTTTGTTAAGTTCCGTTGCTAAGAAGTTTGTTAATTGCCGTTGCTAAGAAGTTACTTGTCTTCCGTTGCTAGAACTGTTTACTGACGATTTCAAAGAAGTTTGTTAGACATCGCTCCTAAGAAGATTGTTATCGCACGTTACTAAGGATTTTCTCAGACACCATTACTATACCTTTAGTCTCTTAGTCTTGAAAACTAAAAATCTCACCTTAAAGGAATTCCACAGTGATGGGCCTGTCTCCATGAATCAGATCTCGAGGATGAGAAGTTCTCGCTTGAAGAAACCGAACAGGCTCTCTTGTGTTGCTTCTGCTGGATCTCTGCAATCTGATAAGCATACTGATCACTTCGAACATGTCGCGGTCTCTGTTCCCTAGCACAGGGGAAGAAAAGCTTCGCGCCCCACCATCTAGTAGCACATTGTGTATTATCCAGAAATCTAGTATTGCAAGCACACTGT
The DNA here is from genome assembly GCA_904066015.1 of Synergus gifuensis. Lineage (NCBI taxonomy): Eukaryota > Metazoa > Arthropoda > Insecta > Hymenoptera > Cynipidae > Synergus > Synergus gifuensis. The sequence continues at coordinate 137,590 of CAJFCO010000180.1, read as the reverse complement.
GGTTGGTTCTCCCTAGAAGATCTATCCACAAGACTATTCGTATTAGCTGGAGTCTGACGATTGCTGAAATTCGAGCTGTGTCTACATCTCCCAATTCCTCTCGTGACTCTCGACTCTTCTATAGCCTTGCAGATCAGCACACAATCCTTCTTAAACTGTTTCGTGAGGATAGCATAGAGAAAGGGATTACAGCAGGAATTAAGTGGGAGTACAAAAACAGCAAAGACCTTGGCTTGTTCCAGAGAGACAAGCTGGAGCCCGAAGGCTGCTGTGAGAGAGAAGAATGCAATTGGGGACCAACAAAGAAAATCGGTAAAAACCAGAAGAGCCATTCTCTTCGCTATCCTCGAGTCGTTTGAATTCCAGGCCTGGGAACCTCGAATTGCACAGTACATTTTTAAGTAACAGCCCATCAGGATCAGGAAGGCGACTCCGTTGATCATCATCAGGAATACAACGTAACTAAGAGATACTGTTCCCGTGGTTTCAAATGGAAGACAAATTGCGAATTTTCGGTAGTCGGATATGCCTAGAAGAGGGAGGCTTGCCATCGAAAGGGCAAACCCCCAACCAATCGACATTATATAGCTTGCGTGTTTTAAGGAAAGCCGTTTGTTCAGATGCATCGCATGCGTGATGGCGTAGTTTCTCTCTAGGGTTATCACTGCCAGGGTGTAGACACTTAATTCTGAACTGAGGACTCCTAAGAATCCAGCGAGCTGGCAGCCTGCTGACATTTGCCATGGGATGGCATATTTCCTGAATTCACCTAGAGTTGAGGCGTCGACAACAGCCAGCAAACCTAGATCAAGTTTATTCATATCATTCACAATCATTCAATTTCAAATGAAAACTATGAAAAGTTTGTTTTCTCACCGAGGTAAATTCCCATGAAGAAATCAGCGGCTGCCAAATTGCAGACCAAGAATCTAGGGACGTCCATTTTACTTCTCGAAAATATCAACACGAAGACAACTGTTCCGTTTCCTAGCATAGCGAGAAGAAAAACGATCCAGACGCCACATCTCAGAGTCCACCAGTCGAACAAATCTTCACAGGGTAGAAAAGGACCTAGGAAAGAATTTGCGTTAGTAAATTGAATTCAGAATATTGAATGATTTCTCGAAATAGAATGGAAACCAACCAGGTTGGGGTAAACATTGTATATGTTGGGAGTGTGAGGATTGGCCTGAGAGGGTTGTTCTTCCATCATGTTCCTCGAAGTAATCATCGACGTACGAGGGCAAGTTTCCAGGATATGTGAAATCTGAACCAAAGTTATCCAGAAGTTCATTTATTTGATTTCCAAATTTGCTGCTCAAGTTATCTAGAAAAGGGTATCACTTCAGTGCTGCAAAGTCTTGATCGTTTTTAAGAAAAGTTTTCAAGTTTTATGAATATTCTATCTCCATTTCAGAAAACAAAACAAGGAATGTCTTCTCTTCCGGTCTGAAAGTCGATTTGCAACTGTCAGAGTATTAATTTCTACTTTTATTAATGGATTATTTGCAGCATTTAAGTGTTTAGAAGTGAAGGCAAGCATTTTGCAGATTGTTTAGATTGTTTAGAAAGTATTTTAGCTAGAACTATTGACCATCAAAATGGCGACAGAAAGGAGAAAAGCACATCCATTGTTTCGAGAGCTTTTATATAAAGCATTTTTTACTAAGCATTTCTATTAAGTACTCTAGTTTTTTAATATTCTAATATTGCTTACGTAGTTGTGGCCAAACATCCGATAAACTTGAGTTCCAAAGACCGATGTCGAATTCATTATCAGTGGGAAACAAAACTGATTCTTCCACAGGAACTTTAGTTACGCTCTCTTCCAGTTCTATGGACAAAAATGAGCAACAATGATAGGCGTAGGACAAAACCATAGTTTTTACTCTAGGAAATTTTTCCGGCGATGGAAATTCCCTTAAGGCCGGATTATTGAAGGTTTTCAAGTGCAAGAGTCCTGAGAGGCCTGTTATTGGTAGTGTAGGAAATATATTGTTTCCCAAATTTCTGCAAAAGTGAAATTAAATTGTTGTAAATAGAAATTTGTCGATAGGATGGTTTCCAATTAAAAAGAAAAGGAACTTACAAGTCTTCTAAGTGTTTTATTTCCTTAAATGCGTCCTGATGAATAAATTCGATGAGATTACTCTCTAGGTCTCTGAAAGTAAGAAGAATGGATTGGAGAAGTGAAGAGGAAAAGTTTTCAGCTTCTGCCCTTTAAACTTGAAAACTTACAAAACTTGCAGACGAGACAAGCCCCAGAAAGCGTCTTGTGGAATACTTTGTATATTGTTATTTGATAAGAGTAAATCGTGAAGAGCACCTAGTCCCTCGAAAGGTTTTCCGGATAAGGAGGATATCATATTGCTTGCTAGATCTCTGAAAATATTAATTTCGTTATAGAAACAATGATTACAAGTTATATATTCATATAGCGGTTGAAAAGTATCTTAGAATTGGATAGAGGTTTAAATGATTAAAAGTGAAAATAAAATTTTAAAAATATAGCTCACATACTTACAAAACCCGGAGGTCATGGCAGTTTTTTAAGTTTGGTATTTCAGTCAGGCGATTAGATTTAATGTCTCTGAAAGAATGAAGATTAAAGTTTTCTTATTCATTTTTTACTCATTTTAAGTATACTTTTAGGAAGTATCAACACCCTTTTCCAAAAATTTTTTTCTACCCCCTTTCCATCTTTCTCGCATAATAGAAAATAATTATCAAATTGAAAACTAAAATTAATTTACTTATAAATAAGAACTAACTTTTTCAAGCGACTATAGCCCGTCCACATAAATAGAATAAAATGAACGGAATTTTAAAACTCCTGCAATATTGCAATTTACGTTTAAGTGGTTGAAACTGTTGCAACTGAAACTGATGTTCCCTTATTGAAAAAGTTGTACGTCCCTCGTTCCAAAAAGATATTTTAAAAATATTGGCCAAAATGAAAAATTGCTCGGAAACTTACAAACTTTTGAGTTTCGGGCACTTTTGGCAAAGGTTCTCGGGGACTTTTCTGAGGTGGGCTCGATCAAGTCTCAGCACTTCCAAGGCTCGTGTCTCATTCAAAACAGGGAATTCCATAAGTTCCTTTACATTAGAAAGAATCCTAAAAAATGGGAATTGTGAGTTAAATGTATTTTAAACTCTCAATGTCAAGATGTCGTCTCATGCTTACAGTTTTCGAAGCCTTGGTAGATTCTGGAAAGTGTTTTCATGAATTTCTCTTATGGGATTTCCACGGAAATCGAGATTTCGGAGGTACTGTGTCTTTTGTAAAGAATTCGCTTCTAGTTTTTGTATCCTATTGTTTGATAATGATCTAAAAACAAGCATCAAAAATAAATAACGTCATAAATAATAAAAAAATACATTTTACTATAAAATTCTTGCATTTTATTTATTATACTAGTGCTAGGAACCACTCACAAGTCTTCTAAAAATGGCAGCAGTTCAATCGCTTGTGGAATATCTAGTAACTCATTGTCATCGAGTTCTCTGCAAATGGAAAAATTTGAAACTAGATAAGTTTATAGATTAATTTTTTACACAAATGCTTCTGCGGCTGATTGATTAATTCAAAGCAGACAAGCTAAGCAATAAATACTTGGCGAAATACTTACAGAACTCTGAGGTTCGTTAGGTTTGTAAATGCATTGACATCGATGGATCTTAGATGGTTGCGTCGAAGTAACCTGAAATACCTCATACATATTAAATTGTATTTTCCTTTTTCGTCGATACTTAGAACTACATTTCTACCTTCTTATGTAATACGATCATCAATCTTTTCTACAAATCTACAAATCCACAGTCCTTCTTTGATCAGAATTTTGAATGTACAGAGTAAAATGTTATATGTACTTATGCAAAGAAATCTGTTTTCTGAGACTGGAATATAGCAAATTTTGAATAACTTCCATTATGAGCTGACAAATCATTTGTATCTAAAGATTTCTGTTATCAACATTTACCGACTTCTAGAAGCTTCTAAATTTAGCACAAATACAAATATCTTTAAAAAAAAAATATGAGGAAGTGATCAATACTCACAAAATTTCAAGATTGGAAAAATGGTGAAAAGCGTGTACTGGAATGTGCGTTATATTGTTGTTCATTAAATCACTGAAACAAAAAATTGCATACGGATTATAAAAGAATGATGAAATAATTATGAGGTATTTATGAAAGGCAGAAAGGGTTGAAGAAGTATAAAAAATGAATTGAATTGGTTCTTTTGACAAAAGAGAATGTGAAAGTCTGAAAATATTCAGAACAGTGACCGCAAGGTATTCCCATTCATCGTAGCTTTGCAATTTTCGATCATAATGATCGAAGAACCAGAAATTCCACTCAGGATCGCGCCAGATAATTTATTGCCGAAGGCTAGAAGTCAATTTAAAATTCTTCTTCCTGAATGAGAAACACTTAATCCTTAATTGTACCGGTAATGTCTCTGCATAGGTGAAAATTTTAATTCATTTAAACTCATGTGCATATTCGATTAAAGAAAATTGGTCTGAATTTAATTTCGCTGATTAAAGTGCTCTCCATGTCTTCTAATTTTAATTCTCTTGATTGCAGTCTTCGGGAAACGTTAGAATTACAATTTTTATGGTAATCAAGTCGAGAAAAGATTTAGTGTTCATAAAACACAAAAGGATAAATTTTATGACTCCTAAAGTTCTTACTTTGAAATACTTCACAAAAATCTTAGTAAAAAAAGAGGCACAGTGCAGAAATGTTGCCCTCACTTTGTAAATTTTAAACATGCGGTAATTGGTTTTTCAAATAAACTGTATAAAAAATTACCCTTCAGTTTTGTACACATGCTGGGAAATTTTTTTCACGTTTTTTCGTTGGTCTGAAATATCTATATCACCAGGCGAAAGAGAGATTTTATTCATGAAAATTCACAGTGGTTGTTATACCGTGACAGACTTCTAAAGCAAAGATAAACATCAAGATTTATTGGACTCCTCTTCAAAATTTTAAACCTGGAAAAAGTATACTCAAGTTTATGAGAAATGATGTTCAAAAGAAAGCAGATTTCTTCAAAAATGCTGCAGGACAGAACTGTCTTGCAAATGGGGAATTAAACTATGATTTGTAACAAGAACAAATTTATATGTTCGTTGAAGGAATAAAAGTGTCGTCTCCTAAATTAAAGCCGCTTATTAATGTTAAATGATGGAATAAATAATAAATAAATCATTTATTGAACTCCTATCTGCAATATGTATGACGTGGGAAAGAAAGGATTTCTTTCCTCGTGTATTCATGCGCTGAATTTAAAAAAAGCGAGACTCGTTTGTAAGATTATACCTGTGTATGGGCATTTGTGTAAGTAGAAAAAAAATGTACATGGGAGCCATACGTGCAAGCAATCACAGTACCGGATAGGATAGAACAAGTTCACTGAATATGCTTTCACTCTTTTGCTCTTTTGCAGGACGCTCACCTACTTACTTTTATAAACGAATATACGCAAAGCGCGTAAGTCAATGTCGGATCGCGCGGTATACATACGTGATTATGTATATTTCGCGCCCAAGGCAACAATCAACTCTTCGCGTTCGGTCCTACAAATATTCTTGACACATTAATTCAATTCGCGCGTAGGCCTCGAGGAAATTTGAGGGTCGACGTTCAAGACAAAAGAGCTCGAAAATATTTAAAATAACTTAATCTTAACTAGCAGACAAACACGCGCGCTCCGCGCGCGATTATTTTGTTTTTCTTTTCACAACTTCCAAGTCATTCCAAAACTAATCAGATTTGAAACTATTATGTATGCGAAATTTTTTTTCGTGACATTGTTAGAGAGAAACCACTTTTTTAGAAAGGACAAGAGCTTTCTAGAAATTTTAAGGGAATTTGACGATTTTTAAGTGATTCTTACGAAATTCAAAAGAGTTTTAGGATTTTAAAAATATTTCGTGGAATTTTAAGGGATTTTAGGATATTTCATGAAATTTTAAAGGAATTAAAAAAATTCTTAGCGATTTTAAAAGGGATTCTAAATGTTTTGAAATTTGGAGAAATTTTAAGAGGTATCTAAGAATTTAAAAAGATTTCAATGATTTTCAGCGATTTCTAATTTTTTCGTGAAATTTTAAGGAATTTCAAAAGGTTTGTAAGAATTTTATCGGGTTTTAAGGAATTTTAAATGTTATCCTGGAATTCCAAAGAATTTTAAGATATTTTAAAAGATTTCTAAGAATTGAGAGGGATTTTATTGAATTTTATGAAATTTCTAATAATTTTAAGTGATTTCAAGAGATTTTTGAGAATTTTAAAAGATTTCATGGAATTTGATAAGATTTCTAATGGTTTTAACGAATTTTAAAGATATAAAAGTATTTTAAATATTACCGTAAAATTTCAAGAATTTTTAAAAATTCGTCAGGGTATTTTATGGAGAAATTTCAAAAGATTTTTACGACTTTAAAAAGATTTAGTAGAATTTAAAAGGATTTCAAAGGCTGTACATTTTTTAAGGGCTTTCAAGAAATTAGTCGATTTTTGAAAGACATTGTGGAATTTTTATGCATTTGATGGAATTTATGAGATTTATAATAATTTTAAAAGATTTCAAGAGATTTTTCAAATTTTAAAAAAATTTTGTAGAATTGTTAGTTATTTCATGGAATTTGACGAGATTTTTAATGATTTACAGGGATTTTAAATGTTAAAGAATTTCAAGACGTTTCTAGGGTTTTTTTTTTAGAAATTTTCATGAATTTTAACGTGTATTTCAAAAGATTTATGATTTTGGAAATTTTTGTAGAATTTTAAGGGATTTCATGGAATTTTATGCTAACAGAATTCAAGAGATTTGAATGATTTTTACAAGACATCGCATTTTTAAGGATTTTATTAAATTTTATGAGATTTCTAATAATTTTAATGGATTTCAAAGGATTTTTATGATTTTTTAAAAATATTTTGTAGAATTTAAAAGGATTTCGAAGTTATTTGTAAAATTTTAAGAATTTTCAAGAGATTTTTCTAGTTTTTAAAATATTAAAAATTTTTTAAGAATTTCATGGAACTTGATGAAATTTCTAATGATTTTAAAAGATTTTAAATGTTAAGAAATTTGAAGAGGTTTCTAGGAATTTTTAGAAATATTCACAATTTTTAACATGGATTTCAAGAGATTAATGATTTTGAAGGTTTTTGTGAATTTTTAGGGATTTTCAAGAGGTTTCTATGAATTTAAAGATTTTTTAACGAATTTTAAAGAATTTCGAAGATTTTTGTGAAATTTTAAAGGAAAAAATTTTTTAATTTCTTTTTTTTTTCCTACAACTTCAAGTCATTCAAAAGCCAATCAGGTTTGCAACAACAATGTATGCGAGATTTTCGAGACATTTCGTAACACCACTTTTTTAAGATAGGATTACCATTCATTCAAATGTCACTAAAAATTTCTATGTAGGAGTACATAATATGCATATTTCCGTCATATTTTATATCTCACTGCTTAATACATTGTTAATTACAGTATTTATCACAAGTAACTTTACATGCAATTATACAGTTTTTACAGACTCTAAATCACAATTTGCGTTTCAAATGTCCTTGAATTCAAGTACCCTCATTTCTATCTGTTTTATATAGTCTGCAAGAAATAAATTGTTTATAAACCCGCAGGTGTTTTCTGGAGAATTTTAATGGAAAACTCCAAGGACTGATAATAACAATAAAAGTAGACTTTTAGTAGTATTTTAACATCCTTTTTTGTTTAAAAGTTTAATGTTTCATCTAAAATTATACATTGTAAGGATTTAAATTGATTTCGTCAAGTTTTAATTGAAAACATGCAAAATTGAATAATTCAAGATTATCATACCATGGAAGATGAGTTTCTAATGTAGCTAAACATAAAATTTTTTAATTTATACACTTGCAATCAATTTATATCGCTTCAAATTCTCCTAAAATCCTTTAAGAAATCTTTATATATTTGAAATCTTGGAAAATATCTTAAAATCCTTATAAATTCCCTAGAATCACTTAAAGTTTGCTGAAACCTTTTGAAATTCCTTAAATTATTTGAAATCTCTTAAAATTCACTAAGATCTCTTAAAATCCTTTACGATTTTTAAATCTTGTGAAAGCTCTGGAAAATCCTTACATTCTTTGTAAATCCTTTTAGATTTCCTAAAATCACTTAAAATATTTTTAAAATCTTTTAAAATTCTTTAATATCATTAAAAATTCCTTCAAATACTTAAAAAAAAATTTAATATTATAAAATCTTGAAACTCTCCTGAACTATTTTGAAATTCTTTAAAAATTTCTTAAAATCACTTATTCTTTCTATATTAATACCCTTTTTTCTAATAGGATTTTTCTTTTTAAGAAGTTGAATAGTTTAATAATCAAATATTAATCCTGATGGGGTATTGACCAGTTTTCCCTAGATGGTGTATTTAATATAGGTCAGTACCCCATCAAAATTTCTGCACGGGTTTCATTGTCATTTTAGTAATTTTGTAACGATACGTAAATTTTGTATAAACTCGCAGGTGGTTTTTAGAGCTGAAAAATAATTTTCTTTAAATTATATATTCTATTTGAACGTCTGAATTTCAATTACCCTCATTTCTCTGCGTGCAATAAACAACTTCAAGGATTTAAAAGAACAATAAATTTTTTAATTCATTTCACACCATTCTGTTATTAACTAATATGTGTCGATTTTGTTTAGACGACTGTAAAATTGAAGAAATAAAAAAAGAAGCAATTTCCTGAGTCGTGATTCATAGTTTGCAACGTTTTTCAGGTTTTCGAAAGACACAATCCTCTTGTTCGCCGCCAATAGTATTTTTATGGACCTGACCTTATTACCTGCTCCTCTACATTCCATAAAAATGCGAAATGCAAGCGACCGAGAGACGACGATGAGTCTCGTTCTCTTTAAAATCTCCGTAGTGGAATGTTTACGTCTTACGTCTACGTAATATGCATTGTTCACGTATGTCTGGAAATTCAGGGAAAAACGTATAAGGACCTACAATAATTTTCGTGAAATGCTGAAAAATAGTGAGAAATTCAGCCAGTTCTTGGCATTATATCTTCAATAAATCGCGGGTCGATTCAGACTATATTATTAAGAACGGTTATGGAATCTCACGCGCATGGAATTTATTATGTCACCTCGATTTGTCTTCTCTGCATTATTTACGTCCAAAAATTTCATTTTGTAAAATGTTCCATTTTGGATGAAACTTTTACTTCATTAAATTTATTATGCTTGTAACAAATAAAATTTAAGACCACTTAAATCTCGAATTGGAAATCGAAATCGAAACATTTTACCCAATTATTCGAGTCGTTGTAATTTAACATGCATTTAATGAGACCTTTTGCGATATTATCGTAATTGACAATCTTTTATTCCGACCGTAAATAATTACGTTATTTCTTTTTTTTGTGTGACGAATAATTTTAAAGGAGTTGGCAATTTTTCTTTTTTTGAAGGATTTACGCAACTCGGATGTCATAAAATAATACGATATTGAGGCGAATGAAAGAAGTAATTGAATATTTGAAGAGGTAGTTTCAGAGTTACAACGATTCATAAACGAGAACATTTCAGATTTTCAGAAGTTATGGGATTGGGGAAAATATAACAAAAAATCATATTGATCTTGTATTTTCAGGTTGTGGAGTTAAGAGCAATTTTAATAATTTCTGAGTGGTCCCACGAGCTTACAGGCAATTACTCAATTATCCACTTGTGAATACAACTTTATAGGACTTGAGTTTCGTGAAATATTGCGAAATTGTTTGTATGATTTGTGTTTTATTTTGGCAATTAGATCTCTTGACAATTAATGAATTTACTGTATAAGTATATTTTCTACAAAAATGGAGGTATCACATTTGAAAATTAATTCTCAAAATCAGAATTACTTTAATTTCCAAGTCAACAGCTCTGAACTAACAATAGGTTCAAAACTTCTCAAGTTTAACAAAGTCGGAAGTGCATAAAGGCTAATCAAGTCAAGCAAATGAAACTAAATCTTCAAGGGACTTTTTCTCTTGGAAAAGTTCTTAGACCTATTGGCAAGTTTCGTGATAAATGAGACAAATTTCTACGATTCTTTCTCTCCTTGAAAATTGAAAAGTTAAAAAAAAACTTTGCTCAGATTATTCACTTTTAATACCAATTAAAACTTTCACAGTTTGAAACAAAAAGTAGTCTTAAAAGTTTATTTATGAAGCTCTTAATTTTCACTCTTTACAAAATATATTTTCCTTACACTTTTTATGTTACTTTTTCATCCTGTTAAAATTAGAAGGATTAAACTTCAAAACTTCAGAGTCGTTAAGACAAAAGATAATAATTTATGCCTGATGGGTTAAGTCGTTATTGCATATCAGAGACCAAAGTTTCCACGTCCTAGCACGAAATGTTTGTCCCATTAAATTCAAGTCTGGTTTATGTCTCAGTCTTCATCTCATTTGCATAAATTACTGTAATTTCATTAATTCTATGCTTTCCAATGTTAGTTTTTTCTTAAATTCCTTTACTGATAGGAAAACTCTATCAATTAATATTAATGACTGTATTATATATAATATTGAAACAATATATAACTTAATATGACATAAAATGACATAAAACAATATTGAAGGCCATTAAACAATATTAAACAATAAATTGCTATATTGTATCATAGACTCGTTTTTCCTCGTTGTCAATGCTATTTTCTTACGTGTTCACCGTTAATTAACCCACTTTCCTTTATCAATTTTCTCATCTAAATAGTAGGTTGTCTCACGATTCGCGATACACGAACCGGATCTTTTACAGGGCGAAAATACTCTCTAGTTACATGAAATCTCTGCAATTTCAACAAGTGTATAAATTTTAAAAAGAAAAAAATTTGAAGTGAAATCAGAAGACATTTTGTAATAGAGAAAAGAGTATTTATATTTCTTCTCGAAGAATACCTTGAGTGGAAAATCCCAGTCTTGACACCACCATTGGCTATAGTCCAATCTTATTGTCGTTAATTCAATTTATTACCATTGATATAAAAGAAATGTAGAACGTCGTTCTAAAGTAGATACTTTTATTCTAAAAATAATGCTAAAAAGAATGCTGAAAATGATTCTATGTAGCAATTTTTTCAAAAAGGTTTTTTCAACTAATTTAGTAAGATTCATTTTTTTACGTTTAAAGTTTCTTCTTTTTCTGGAAACTTACAACATAATCTACCTGGAAATAAACTGTTAAAGCTAACTCTAGTCTAGATGCACGATACGTTCGGTATAATTGAGTTCGCACAACGACCATTTTCTTATCCTTTAGTATTAAGTGTATTAACTTCCAGAACTGCACGACTGCCTTGGAATTAATTAAATCTCCGAATTGGATGAAATAAATAACGAAATTCTATAATTTAATTGCATTTTAATTAGTTTATCTACTTATACTTCAATATTCAGAGTCGTATTTTACATATACATGGAATTTAATACTACACAAAATTTTTAATTGATAATGAATTTAATTTTAAAGACAAGTTTAATTATCATGTTACAAGTATTTGTTCATTCGATTACTACACACTTCAACCTCATTCATTAATTTTTTAAATTAAAAATAATGTAAAATAAAGAAGTTCAAATATGTAATAGTAATCGAATGGACAAATACTTGTAACATATGATAAATAAACTTGTCTTTAAAAAAAATTTGTAAAAAATCGCTCTCTTTTCGACCTTTCAGGCTGACTGACACACAGATTAACTCGATCCCTTTATTATAAAATAATGAATTAAACACGCTGACATGGTTTAATGTGACGACTTAACTTCTCTGATCGGACGAGAAATCTTACACCCAGAAAAAAGTTTCTTTAAATCAAAGAAACTTTCTTTGAATCAAAGAAATTCTAGTATTGATATACGGTCAAAGAAACATTTGTTTGATTTAAAGAAATGTTTTTGTTAAATTTTTTTATTTGATTTAAAGAAATATTTGTTTAATTTTAACGGAAAATTTCTTTCAATTAAAGAAATATTTCGTTGCTTCAAAGCAAAGATTTCTTTAAATTAAAGAAATAATTTGTTTATTTCAAATTTCTGACTCTAAAGAAATTATTTCTTTCATTTAAACTATTAACTTTCTTAAATCAAAAGAATTTTGTTTTAAATCAAATAAATCATTTAAACAAATAGTTTCTTTAAGTGAAAGAAACTACTTGATGTCATTTATTAAAATCAAAGAAATTTTCTTTTAATATAAAAATATTTGTGTGTTAAATCAAAAAAACGTAGTCAAAAAAATGTTTTCTTTAATTTAATAAGAACTTTTTTCTGGGTGTATACACAATTCCATGCGTCCAATCGGATACAATAACATATAGTAATTAAATATGACATTTTATCTTTTCACAGAGTAGTTTTTCAACTCGCAACAATGAAGAATTCCACTTCTTTTTGATTCATTGTTGGATCAATCAAAAGATTGATACAACATTGTAATTGGCAACATTTAAAAGCTTGTTGTAAATTTTGCAAGAGGTCATTCTCGATTTGCCCCTGTCAGAAAAATTATTACGTGAAGAATTCTTTCAAATATGTCCTGCTGTTTTTATCTGATGCTGGATCTGGACCCACCTAAAGGAGATAGGACCGTATAAAAAATAGTTACTTTCTAAAAAGGATGTCAAAAAGCCGATTTTCAATACCCATCTTTTTTTTTATAAAAAAAAATATATCAAGTATTACGAAATCTGAATAATTAATTGTCTGTAATCTCACAATAAAATTTATGCGAAGCTTCTGCTTCGCATACATAAATTTTATACAAATTCTTGCATACATTTTTCCTAAGACATCCCTGGCATTGAGAGAGAATATAAGATTATCTCACACATTATAATTCCATGAATGTCAAAGGTCTAAAGAATCAGCGATAATCACCTGGCAGCAGAAGCCTTCTTTTTACGGGATCAATAGTTCATTAAAATTTATGACACTGAGGTCATTAATCACTGTCTTTAGCGCAGTTAGCACGAACTTCGCGGTCGCTTACAATCCCATCTGAAATAATTAATTTTTTCATGAACGCCTACAAATGACCGAGATGTGACGAAGAACAAAATTAATTAACATTTCAACTCGCTCGAAACATCGATATCATAAGTTTTTCCTCGCAAAAAAGGGCGCGAGTAATTTTACATAAAAGTTCGCTTTTGACAGGGGAGAAAAGTGTCATTAATTTACGACAAGACATTTAGGTCCTCGTGATATGCGAATTTATAGGTCGAATAATGGAGTGGTATAATAATAATATTAAAAATTTGTAACAGTTTACTAACTGATATTAACAAATTACATTTCTTTTAATTTATTCTCGAATTTATTAGAGAAATATCTAAATGGGCCCATATAATGCAGAAAAAACAGCCCTTATTTTTTGCGAATTACTTGATAAAAGTTATGATACTTCCGACATAGAGTATAAAAGTTACTGCCCCAGTGTTGAAGATCTCAGCTGATAAATTATCCCATGAACCCCTAAAGCACGTTATCGCTCTCGCGTGTCAGGTAAGTCACTGTTAAATAAGATACAGATGTTCGTATATATATGTGCGATTCTTTGTCTGTATGTAGTACGTGTATAAAGTCTAACTTGAAAGGCGGATGGGCATTAGGTCGCTTCACTTCAACTTTTTTCCGGTAGATAAGTCTTTTGTACCCCTGTGGGATTTACGTGAAAATCGGATTTACGTCTAAATTTCCGATTTTCAAGGAAAATCTCCTCGTAATTCTTATTTTCGCATAAAAAACGCTCTTTATCTGACAAATGTTTAGCTTGGCATTTATAACATTTTTATAATACGATTTTCACGTAAAATCCTAAAATTGTATTATTTATTAAGAACTGCCCTAGTAGAAATTGGTTTAGTTTTTCCTTAACACTCTCAAGTAACTCGTAGGGCTGAAATGGGGAAAAACTAGACTAGAGGAACGTAGTGCCTAGTTAGAGCCTAACTAGAATTTCCTGAACAGATTTCAATGAGGAAATCCTTGACTAATAATCATTGAAATTTCCTCATTCAATACGAGAATAGTTTCTTTTGCCAGTATCTGTATAGAAACTAACTAGGATTTCCTGCTTAGTATTAACTCGAAAGATTCTCCGGGATTCGGCGACTTTTCTCATGGATCAAGTTCTCTTCAGGGATTACCTGTATCATCAGGTGACATTGAATAAGACAATTATGCGGCTTAAGGTTTTCGTGAAAATTGTTCGAATGGAGGAAATTTTTTTCTTCTTTTCGCCAAGGGTGAAATCGCATTTACTACAATATTTTCAACGCCACGTGCCCCGAATTCGCAATCGAAATGAATGCGTCACAGAAATATAAGCGAAATAAAGAAAAAACTTGAAGGAAGTGAAAAAAGTCAAAAGCGTCAAGCAAATGAATCTCTCGCAAGTCTCAAAGTCAAAGTTATAAATGAAATCCACTATAAATATGATCTATATCGTACTTTTGATAATTTATGGAAATAAAGTTAAAATAAAATCCTAGGTTTTTCGATCTTTGATAAATATGACATGTAATTTATAACCGAAATAAAATTCTCACTATAAAAAAGAAATAAACATTTATTATCTTATAGTTGAAAATGAAGTGAATGAGGCAGTAAAGAGCAAATAACTCAGAGAAAGGCCAATTTCGTCAGTTTATTTGCATTACGAATCGCATCATTACCGCCGGCGCAGTAGCTTGTAAACACTATAGTAACTATAGTGCTATGGTAACGACCACTTAGAAATTTATTTACAAGCTGTACCGGAGATGAGAGAGATCAGAAGATGCTTTTCGAGTTGTGTATCGGTGCGGACATTCCTGAAATGCATATTATTAGCTCGATCGTAATGAATCCGTTAAGTATAGCACCGACCGCTTTGCCTCTACTTTTAGCGCAGGCGCTGGAAAGACAGAATATTGGACAAACGAAATACACATATATATATATATATATCGCGTGGCTGCCGATGCGATAAATTTAATGTATTCGCCATAAATGAAATTATTAAAGTTGGACAAAAATTCCAAACCCGGTGCCAGAATGGTCCATTTCCTCTTCCGCAAGATTATTAATAGCCAATCTGTTCGTTGCTTCCTTTTCCCGTTGCAATTTGCCAATTTATTTTTATTTTCAATTTATGTCCCAGCTGTTCAACCATTACTTATTATAGGGGAGTATCTCGTTACAATTACAATCGTTACAAATAAAATTAAGTCTACACTGTTAGAAAATTCTTTAATTTTCAAGCATTTTTAATGTACACTTGTAACTGAAATTTAAGTTTTTGGTAAATTGAATGAAATTAATTTACTTATGACTGAAATGTAAGGTATCTGCGCGTGAAAAGTGAGATTAAGTTACGTGTAACTAAAAATTAATGTACGTGACTGAAAGAAGAACTTATATAAATTTCCGCTTTACAAAATCAATATTCACATTATTTTCATATTTTTAAAAGATATATATGTATGCGGAGAAGCAGAACAAGTTACATAATGCAAACTTTAGTTCAGTGTAGCTATAAAAAAGAATTGTAGTCATTGTTGTTTAATTTTAGTGCCAATTTTTTTTCCATGTTTTGAATAGTGCACGCTATAAGTAGTGGTCACGTGATACAAAATGTATCTGTGGAGCAGACGAACTCGACTAAACTCGAAGTGACCAAAGCGAAATAAGCGGAAACTCACAGCCTTTTGATTAGTGATTGTTATGAATAAAACGGTAAGTCGCCTATTGAAAAAATCCTTTAAAAAGTCCTCGTGTTATTTTCAAACGAGGAACACGAGGAAATCCGCGAGGAATCTGAAAATCCACGGGATTTCCTCGTGTTTTCCTCGTCCGAAAATAGCGTGAGAATTTTTTCAATACATTAGTGCTAGCATTAGTTAAATTCAATACATTAGTTAAAGAAAGGTTTTATATTTTATTGTTTATTTTTATTTTATTCTTTTCCATACCGTCCATTTAATATATGCCGCCCGTGACTTCCAGTTAGAATTGAAATAAAATATTTGAGGTTAGAATTTTACATGTTTCAAAAATCTATGTATAAGAAGTAATCTATGTATAAAAATGTATGTATATGTAATCTATGTATACGAAGTTTTTATTTTGATAATAAATATTCGTGTTCTTGGTTCCAAAAACGCAAAGTTTTTACTCTTCATTTTATATCCTTAACACATAATTAACATTTTTTCATCATATATAGGGTAAAAGCACCAGTCGTTGGCCAGACCTCTGATTTTCTTAAAACAATAGGAATATTAAAATATTTAACATAATTTGCTCGAATTACTTTCATGTAAGTAAAATATGATAAATATTTGCATTTTTCATTGTTTAAAGAAAATTAGAGGGCGGGTGTCGACGATTGGTGCTCTTACCCTGTGTAACTGAAAATTAAAGCACATACATTAAAATTAAAGTACACGTATTGGAAGTTTTTTCCACTCATGTAACTGAAAATTAATGAACACGTAAATGAAATTTAAGATATCTACTCCCTAAATTTGAAACAGTAAAAAGTGGAAGCCTAGAGACTGTCGGAAACAGTGAAAACAAATTTCACTGTTCCGACAGTAAGTATTACAGTTTTATCAGTACACTTCACTGACAAAACAGTAAAAAGTAACTTTGTGCCAGTAAGTATTACTGTTTATTACAGTTACTTTTTACTGTTTTGTCAGTGAAGTGTACTGATAAAACTGTAATACTTACTGTCGGAATAGTGAAATTTGTTTTCACTGTGTATGTGTATAACTAACTTTTCAATTCAAGGTACATGAAATTTAATGTACATGAGTGGAAAAAACTTCCAATACATTTGCATTAAAATTCAGTCAGATTTTTCTAACAGTGTAAAAGTCACTCAAAAGGTCACTTGAAAAGTCGAATTAAGAAAATTATTACTAAGGAAAAAAATACAGATTCTGCAGAATAATGATCATGGTCATTATATATTTTTCTCCCACATATTCATTATTCTCTCAGTAACATTCTCCCCTGAAAAATGTTTTTCATAACTGATTGTTATAGAGAGAATTTGGCAGCGTTTGAGCATCCGAAGATTGATTTGATTTAGAGAAAGAATCCGGCCATTAGGGCGGCATAAACGTGTAACCAAATGAGATCAGTAATTTGTGCAGGGGAGACACGTCAAAGGGTCAGTTTATCGCGACTCTGTGCTCTAATTTAGGTTTGGAGTGGGCGGTAAGGGTCAGTTAATCTTGGCTCGAGTTCAGTGATTTAGGACGAGAGAGTTGCCGAGGGTCGTTTAATCTTTGCTAAAAAGTCCTACTCGTCACAGCCCAAAGATTTATTCAAAGCCCAAGTACAACCGTCGCTTGACTTAAATTTAATCCAGTCTAGTTTATACTTTTTCAAAGTTGATTTATGCGGGGCTCAGGAAACAAAAAGCTCTAATCTTCGAAAGAGACTATATTGCCGTTTGAATATTCTAAACAAACATCAAACTTTGAAACACGTGTTTGTTAGTAAAAATTAAGAGATAAGAAGCTTGTAAAACTGATCTTCGCGAAAACGACAAGAACATAGGTAATTGACGGATCGGAATCGATTTTGCGATAAAAACCCACGGGATTAAATTTCCAGTAGGCCACCCAGAGAGAAATGACTTTTATTTTCGGCCTGCATCTTAATACTCAAAGTACAGACGCAGGAAATTAATAAGCAATAAAAAGTGATAAAAAGTGTCTGCACTTGGAACTGTAGTTAATCTACTTTTTTTTCGGTTGCGACTTGTCGCGTTTCACGAGTCGCGATTTAAGATCGCGAAAATCAGATTTATTTATCAAGTTATTCCTTGGAGATACTTTTGAGATCTTAATTGGCCGATCTTTATCTACAATTAATTTCAAGATCATACAATTTATATACAATTAATTGTATATTTAGTCTTTCAGACTCAAATCCAATGCTCATTCATTCTTCAGGACGTTTTTAATATTTAATTAAACTTTTTGATTAAAATAATTAAAGCGCGCACTCTGGGGTTTAATATAAAAGAGTATTCCGATGTTACCCCCAGGTACTATTTTACCTGACGAGAGAACTGAGCACACTATAGGTTTTATAATCTTTTTTGTGCGAGAAATGTGTGTCTGATTAATAGCTTCGTACGTCACGAGCTATTAACCGTTGACAGGATTGAGAGTACGTTGATTGGCCTATTACTAAAATAAATCTAAAAAAGGAGAGTGAGTTCTCAACACTGTCGTGAAATGTAGTATTTCTAATGTAGGGTACACGGAAAAAAGAAAATAGCGAAGTTTATAATTTAAAATAGTCAATTTGCGCTCTGAACGCATTTTTCCTAGAATTTAGTAAATTTTACTATTTCAAATAGTAATTTTTGCTAAGAAAATTGCAAATCCTGCTTTTTCATTGTAAGAGTTACAATTTGAAATAGTAAGACTTACTAAATTTCCAGAAAAATGCGTTCAGAGCGCAAGTTGACTATTTTAAATTGTAAATTCAGCTATATTCTTTTTTCTGTGTAAAATATAAAACAATGGGCCTGATGTATGTAACAAAAGATTCTGGTTTTTTAAATACATTTGTTGTTATCATAATAAATAAATTGCAAATATTGTAAGTGAAGCGATTTTTTTTAATTAGAACAAGAAGTCAATAAAAAATCTGAATTAACTTTCGTTCACAATCCCTCCGTCTTTGGAAACGATTCAATTTGCTCGAAGTAGAAACATAAAAACAAACGTTCTAGGAAATGTCACTCTCCTAAACGATCACTCTATCCTGCACGGCAAAAGAAATGATTCTCTATCACGCGATAATTGTCGCAAAAGATAGAAGCATTCGAACTTACTATAGTTGTTATACTTAACTGATAAACAAAACTCTTAAAAAAAGAGTTAAAATACCCAGTGGGCACGAAATTGAAGGACGTTTTTAGAACGTCCTAAAAACGTCCTAAAAACGTCCTTCAATTTCGTGCCCACTGGGAACGTCCTAAGTCAGGCTAAAAAACTTCCTAAAAACGTCAAATGTTCCAAAAACGTCCTAAAAACGTTTTTGGAACATTGTGTTTTTGAAAGTTATTTTGCCTGACGTAGGACATTTTTAGGACGTTTTTAGGACGTTCTAAAAACGTCCTTCAATTTCGTGCCCACTGGGTAGATAAATGTTGTAGTTTTTGTTTAAATGAGTTTTTTTTACAACATAAAAGAGAATTGTCAAATGGAATTCTGAGAAGAGGATGCAAAGTACTAAATTAAAGTGGGTCGATCGAAAACGGGAGGGGACCAGGGGAGGAAATTTGAATTTCAATGAAATTCTCCTCTCCAATTCCCGACTCTCTGACTCGGACAGGAGATTTCAGCGTATTACGGATTTGTAGATCAATCAGCTCTGCCTGACATAAAAAGATTAATCATATCGAGAGAAAGAGGCGTCGAAGGTGAAAATTAAATTTTTCATTTCACCGGATCCTCTTTCTGTTTCCGCATTCTTTTTCAGCGCTCTTTTGATCGATACAAAAATTCCAGAAGTACCAAATTAGGATTTCTTTTTGTATATCAGTATCTAAAATTGTATACAGATGGAAAATTCATTAGATATAAAATGATTTAATACAAATATGGATAAAAAATTAAAATCAGTTTTCAACTGATGAATTGTTTATTACTCATGTCCGAATAATTCGGTTTGGATGCGACTCGCGAAATTTCCGGTTTGGCTGAATGGATTGCTTTCCCTTTCGATGTCGCTGAAGTGGTTCGAGCTTCCAAAGTAAGAAATCAAGAAACTCGATTTCTATGCTCGAACAAGTGGAGACTTCCTCGCAATCTCGGAAAAATCACTCACCCCTTTAATCGAAAGTGAGGATGTCAAATTCCCTTTTCTGCTCACACACAAGTATAGTACCGGAAATTCTATAGAAACTACGAATTTTCCTGATGCCAGTAATTCATTCATTTTGTTTGTGTGAGTCGAAGTCTATTTCGCGAGTTACGTCGAGATTTTATTGCTAAGCGAGCACTAAAAAACAATTGCCGAGTCAGTAAAAATTCTGGACAACGTGAACAACTTGTTTGTTGCACTCTCCACAGGCACCGAAAATGGAATCAGGAGTTTTTTTCCTTTGATGGAAAATTTTTTACTCCGGGATAAACCAATTTTTCCTGTAATTTTTTTCAATTATGAGAAAGATGGAAAATTTAATAATAAATTATACAGAAAAATAGAATAATAGGAACCTTTAATACTTTAATATTCAAATAGAATTTTCCGAGACTGAGAAAATGGTTTCTGAAACCTTCCTGTTTTTCACGTAATCAGTAAAATAGAGAAAAAAATTTGATGTATCCCCGCCCAATCTCGAATGACAAGAGCAGACCCAGATCTACCCTTTTAAATGCGACAGCGCAGAAAAAGGAATTGAATGAAATTCCTCTCCTGGAAAGTGATTCCGAGACGAATTACGTAGTTGGAAAAAATGCTATCAAGAATTACGATCTTTTTTCCAACTTTTTTATGTCCTAAAAACCACATAAAACATTGCCAGGAAATATTTAATACAAAGAAGTATTATATTTCTAGATATGCACATCAGCACTCTTTATTTGAAATCTGTTTCAAGCTTAAAAATGTCCGATGTTATTATTTCCGAACGAATTTTCTGACACTCTAAAATTGCTCTTCTTCCGAAGAAAGAATTGAAATTTTTTGTTTTCCGCCACCAGCAGACGCGGTCCATATTCTTCTAGACCTGAAGACTCCGGATTCGTTTTAAAAGTTGTACAAGTAAATTTAAAACTAACTTTTACAAGTTTCAATTTCCTGAAAACTTAAGTAAATTTTCCAATTGAGAGGGAATTCGATTATATATGTTTGATTGCACTGTTGGGAAATTACGAAAAGAAAGGTTTATTTTGAAAGGTCCTTCGAGAATTGACTTCATTTAAAATAACTTCACTGATTATATTTCACATTTTACTTGTAAGTGTGAAAATAGTTTTTTTTTTCCTTTTTTTTTTAATGGATCTAATTGACGGAGAGGCGACAGATGGAAATTGGAGGTGCACAAGCGCATTACGAGATTAGCCCCTGAAATGTTGATTGGTGTCAATGTTGATTAAAAACATTCGTACGTACGAAGCGAGTTTAAATAGGATGTCTGCCTTTTACGTACGACTTGGCGAAATTACAAGCTCATACCACAGAAGTTACCGCTATCCACTCATAGCTTGGTAAAGATTGCGAGCACGTACATATATCTCTCAAGTACGTGATGTCTAGCCATATTGCTTCGAAAGATTGTAAGATCCTAAACCATCCTCGTTTTATGCTTGTCTAGATTTTCCAGCCTCAAATCCCACATCTACTAAAAGAAACATCTATGTACACAAGCAAACTTAATAATATTTGTACGATATGAATAAAGAGGACAGCACATTAAAGGAAAAATATGTTGAGAAAATAATCGATTATTGTATAATTAATAGTGAGAGATAACACTTGATAGTTTTGAGTAACGAATAACAGGATATAGGAGATGATTGATAGTTTGAGTTCCCCGCCTAGGGGAAGTACACATTATGGGCGTAATTCGATAAGATCATTTCTCATTCGACAGTACGTCAACAGTCATTACCGCAACGGCTTAGGACGCAATTTACTGTGAATGTGAGAGCTTGTACCTCCCATCGTGCGCTTTAACAGAGAGTAATACACATATAGTGTGTGTAATACACACATAGTACACATACATACATACATACATACATACATACATACATACATACATACATACTTTTGTGATACATATATAGTGTCGCGTAATAATATATATATATATATATATAGATTATAAAGTCTGAAGAGCTAATGTTCGTGCACTTCAATTACGGATGCCACCTGTAGTTTATACCCATTATCTGTTTATCTCGTGCTCTATACATTCATCCATTTGCACATTTATATGTACATATTATACACATGTATAACACAAATATAACGCAAATTACATGGACGCATGACATGCAACACCTACTAAAATAGGGGATAATACTCCCTATGGGCCACACTTGCACACAATCACACCTCAATGATAATAACTCACTTCTGTCATCAGTGCAGTGCATACAGATTATGTGATTTTATGGCACTAATTTTTGACCAATTATTTATATTTAATTTAAAAATGAAGACTCTATTTCCACACGCTCTTTTTTTAAATATGCGTAAAAATCTAAGGCGATTCCTGATTAGGTCTTCTCAGCAAATCGAGTTTCATGCGATCGAGGTCGATTCGCTATTTAGGAGTTCTCGTAAGAAAATTGCGAAAAGAGCAAACGTAGTGGAAAGTTTGGGGGCGGACATTCAGCAACTTTGATGTAATGATCCGCTGAATTTTGAGCGGATCTTTCCGAGAAAATGTATTCAATTGAGGTTAATTTTCGAGAGAATGCTGAGAAACTTGGATTAGAATTGGAAATTGCGAAAATTGGGAATTGGTAATTGGTAAAATTGGTAGTTCTAATGGGTCGACTAATGAAATTGAGGAAAAAAATTGAAATGTGTATGTGCTTTTAAGAGCGAATTCCAATTTCCGGTAACTATCAATTTTTACGGTCATAGAGTTTATGAATCGAAGTGAGTATTTGTCGACTTTCAAGATTATCGAATTCAATCGTCATTCACGAATATACGATCATAAAACTATTCTCTTCGAAACTTGAGAGATTAAAGCGGATTATACTTTTATTTTATTCCTGGTTTACGTAGAGTTAGCGAGTAATAAAATTGTACAGCAAAAATAATAAAATTATTGAAAATGCGGATAATTTACATATAATATATGACTATATTTTTCTCTGCTTCAAATATCATTTTTCTCATATATACGGAAAAAAGAAAATCGCTGATTTTACCATTTAAAATAATCAAATTGCGCTCTGAACGCATTTTTCCTGGAATTTAGTAAGTTTTACTATTTCAAATTGTAACCCTTACAATGAAAAAGCAGAGTTTGCAATTTTCTTAGCAAAAATTACCATTTGAAATAGTAAAACTTACTAAATTCCACGAAAAATGGGTTCAGAGCGCAAATTGACTATTTTAAATGGTAAATTCAGCTATTTTCTTTTCTCCGTGTATTATTGTTTTTGAATTAAGATGAGACGAAAGGAAATATGATATAAGAAAGCGTTAGTATATTAGACGAGTCTTATTAATGGGAACTTGAATCCACATCAGCAACACCTTTCACGAAAATTACCGTAACACATTCCACGCGTATAATTACGAGGTCGAGCTTGTTGAGATAAGATGATTCACGCTTGCATTAACATTATTTAAACACCATCTATTATTCATGTGGTAGCGGTCGAATTATTGCACGGGACGCTTTAAACGAGTCCCAGTAGTAACGCTATATTAGGTCAGACACAGTATATTTCGCATCTTTTCGCGCACTTGTCGCTTATTTTTCATTCAAGAAAGTATTCAATCAATAAGGTTGAATGTTGATAAATTTTCCATGTTATTTAGTATTCAATTAAATAAATAATACAGAATGAGGAGTAAAAATCTAATTGGAACTTCGTGTGGCCGACAAAGTCTGACCTTTTTCTACTTGCAGTGGAAAAAGTACATCTTGTTTAAAAAATACAATTTTACCTAAAGTCTTTACAGATTGGGTATTTATATTTTTTGTAGTTAATAAATTTCCTAGTTTGATTTTTGAAAAACGTTTCCAAATTGTTCTAAATAAAAAAGTGAAAAATTCAGGCAATTTTAATTAGTTACACCATGAGAGTTTCTCACAGACATAATTAATCAATAAATATTTTAAACATAAAAAAATTGATTATTTTTATTATAAATGACTTTGAAATACTTTATAGATTTAAAGGCTTCAAACTTGATATGTTATCACTCTGAACCTTCGAAATTGGACACTTCCAAAATGGAAGATTGCCAAAATCAAGAGCTCTAATTTCCGAATTCTGTCAAATTAAAATTCCTTATCAAATCTCATTTGAATGCTTTTAAATGTTGACACTTCGCAGTTCAAATGCGAAATGAACACCTACTTTTAAATTGGAAGCTTTCCAAATTTGATAATGATCAGTATTCAAAGTTGGAAAGTTTTGATTAATAAAAACAAAGACTTTTTCCCAAGTCTTAATTCATGTGAAAAAAAAATCAAATCTGCTCGCTTGCCACTGAGTTAGTGAATAAAAATAGCACATAAGAAAAATACGTGTGAAAAAAGTAAAGTTTCAAAGGATCGTGATTTTATTCCTTTAATCCTGAATGGATCTAGACCATTAGTGGAAAAAGTATTCGTATCCCGGAAATAAACATCTATATGATCATCAGCTCTCTCCATTCACAAAACCCAGAACGATCGAGTGGGAATTGCTTTCAATATAAGTGTGAATTAGTCTAGAAAAACAAACGAAGTCAGCTCGTCAGTGTTAGAGCATCCTAATCAATGAATGAGCGTCTAGTAGTATTTTCTTGACGTACGAGTAGAAGCAGTCGTACGTCGTAAGGCTGAGACGAGCCATGAGCCATTGAGCCTCCACACTGACAGCTGACTCGTGTTTAGTCCACGTGCATACTCACATTTTCGTGAGATTGGCCCTCGAAGTCCTTAATTCCCCGATCCTTAAAACCTCCTCCACCGACTGGAAACCCATCCCCCTGCATACAAATTCCCTCCCCTCGTTCGTCACATTACAGCTCTCTAAATTTTCCAGGATTTTCGCCTCTCCTGGCACCCAGAAGCTACTGCTCTTCATCACGATGAAGAAAAACATCATCAAGGTCCTTGCCTGCATCATCTTCCAGTTCAGTCTCCTTTCGAACCCTTTACAGCATCCCCTTTCTAATCCTTTCTCTTCTTATAAGATGATTGATCTCTCTTAAGGGTTGACGATGAACAATTTCTATCTTTAAGAACTTCCTCAGGCTCTGATGATTCAACCACCTGAATCGCTTCAAAACTTTTACTTTGAAAATTCGGAATTTCTTCTTACCCTTTTGTTTTAGGGCTTGATGACGCTTTCCCTTTAAAAGTTGATGACCCCCGTTATGAGTCACGAGTCGATGAATCCTCATCACAAGGGATTGACCACGCATCGTGTCACCGTCACTCTCACATCATTACCAACATCAAAATCACTATAGAATTTATCTGAACCGGCGAATTCGAGCCGGCTCGGACCAAGAGTCCGCCAATCCACCATCGAGTCATTCACTTCACCATTCTCTGGTCCATTAAAAACCTACTCCCAAAAAACCACAAAATTCTCAAGTAACATTCTCTTTCTATAATCCTTTTCTACTCATCACTCATTGCTCTCATCCAGATGCTGTTTAGATGTTTAGATCTACAACCAAATTCTGGAGAAGAATGATCATTTTTTCTGATCATAGAGAGTATCTATTTAATCCATCTGATTTAACTAAGGCAACTGATGCAACTGATCAATCATCAGACTCTTTTCATCAATTCAGACAAACCATCAGTCATCAATTTCTGACTCAGATTCAACTGTCATCGCGATTTTTCTCGTGTTTTGTTAATCTTTCCGATACCAGAGCGAGTTTCGGTGAAACACACCTTCACTGAAAGCGAGAAGCAGACACACTGAATATTCGCCGAGTGAAATACCTACGTGGGGTCTGCACTGATTTGCTATCTCTTTCGCCCCTTTTCCCTCTCTGTCGTGCGAATAAGAGACTCCTTTCCCTGGAGAGGGACTTTCCCTCCCTCTCCCTCTATTTTCTCCCTCCCCCTCTGGCCCTCTTCGTCTTTCTCTTCCTCTGTCTCCTGGCAGCTCGACAACAGGCAACAGCCATCCGCTGGCTGGCTTTTGCTGCCAGAGACTGCCGCTTGGTCTTTCCTTGGCGGTGCTGGAGTTGGTGACTTGGTGTTGGCTGGTGTTGGTGCTCATGCTCTGATCTTGCTCCGTATGACGTCATCGATCGCCCCTCACCCTATTACGTGATCAGGGCCGTAGCCGGGAAAAAGTCCTGTGTGTGATTTCCGGATTTAGAAACTGGAAAGCTTGCTCCCTAAATTTGAAACAGTAAAAACTCACTGATTCATAGTAAAAGTGGAAGCCTAGAGACTGTCGGAAACAGTGAAAACAAATTTCACTGTTCCTACAGTAAGTATTACAGTTTTATCAGTACACTTCACTGACAAAACAGTAAAAAGTAACTTTAATAAACAGTAATACTTACTGTTAAGTATTAAAAAGTAACTGCAGACAGTTACTTTTTACTGTTTTGTCAGTGAAGTGTACTGATAAAACTGTAATACTTACTGTCGGAACAGTGAAATTTGTTTTCACTGTTTCCGACAGTCTCTAGGCTTCCACTTTTGACTGTTTCAAATTTAGGGAGTGGAAAGCTGTGTGGAGAAAGCTCGAGATGAAGAAGGATCAAAGTATCCCTTTAGAAATCGAATTCGGGTAACTTCCTTAATGACTGTGAAGGGATCGCTTTGGGGATTATGAAGATTATTCTGATTTGGAATTGTTGGGTTTATGGGGGTGAATTCTAAAGTTGGGGTGCTCAACGAATTTCAAATTTTATTGCATTTTAGAGGAGGAACTGACGGTCATTGTGGTTATTGCGAAGAGCGATTTTCGCTGAATGTTCAATTTACAATGGGGTTCTTTACGAGACTATGGGAATTTTGTATATACAGATTGTATTTAAAGGATTGTTGATCTATTTAAATGTTAACTAATTTTAAACTCCCTTTTAAAATTGTTGTGGTACTGTAAAATTTTCATTCTATTTTTAAAATATATTTGAGAAGATAGTTTTATTAATTAAATAATTAATTTGAGATCCCTCTATTATTTAAGCAAATGATATTCTCCTCACGTAAAGAAAAAAACATTTCCATAAAAAATGTGTCTTAACATTTTTAGCTACATACGTTCCTGCTTGAGGAACATTTCTGCACATATACAGCATCTACGTGATACTCAAGTGTCCACCGTACACAGGGTGTCCTGTAATTCAAGAGGAAGGGGTGATTCCACGTGGGAAAAGTAATCCGATAGTGGACAAGTAACGCTTTCTTCCATTCCACAATAGAGTTAAATTTACTCTCTGGTGAAATGCTCGACCGCGCCCAGAGAAAAATCGTAGAAAAGGTCAACGATTTGAAAAAAATTTACAATAGAAAAATACGAAAACATCACAAAAACTCATAATACACGCGTAGATAAATTTCCCAAAAAACTCGATATGCCTCTTTTATATGTATGAGATGTATCGCTTTATCGAGTTGAATGCTTTATTCAACCCTTACGATACCATCGGGAACAGAATCGTTTCATAAAGAAATATTCATTAGCTCGGAAAAAAATTCAATACGTATATAAAAGAGCATTTATATCCATATAGTAAGAGAATCTTATTCTAAAATCACTTTTTTTTTTATCGAATATTTTTCCTTTTCGATTTATTTTTCGAAAACATAACTCTGCGACTCGACCGTTAGCAGGATTCATAAATATGTACATAAATGTCATATAATGCATCCGAAGTCAGTGCACATCTGCAGAAACGATGTGTATGAAGCCATAAATTTTTATAGGCACAATGTGAATTTTTATTTTTATAGGTAACGAAGAAAACTTTACTCTTCGATAAACGATGAAAACTATAAAAATACGGTAAGCGCGCGTTCTCCTTTTTACGAGACGAGGTAGAACTCAATCATATAAAAACCGAAAACAAACTTTAATAACAGACACATAATTTGTACATAATATATGAACGAACGCGCGCTCCGCGCGCGCATTTACGTTCTTTTTCAATATTATATAATTTATTATATTTTATTTCTTTAATCTCTTAAAATCTATGTTAAATTTCGTGAAAATCTCGAAAAATTCCAAGAAACCTTAGAAAACCTGTGAAATCGCTTAAAATTCGTGAATATCTCTTAAAATTTTTAGAAACTTCTTGAGATTTGAATTGTTATCATACGATAACAATTCAAATATCTTTTATATCCTTTAAAATCCATTAAAACTATTAGAAATATCTTCAAATTCCATGAAATCCTTAAAAATTCCAGAAAAATTTTCAAACTCATAAATCTTCTGAAATCCACCCGAGTAAAAATTTTGCTGTGGCCCCGATCGGGCCCAGATTGGGGAATCTGGCCCCGATTAAGTTCAGATCGGGGGATTTCAGGCCAGGGATGAATCACACGGCCCGATCGGGGTCCGATCAGGTCGAGCGTTTTGGGCCAAGTTTGGAAATTTCTACACGGGAAATTCCATGAAATCCTTTAAAATTCTCACAAAATCATTTAAATATCAGAAAAATCTCTCGAAATCAGTTAAAATTATTAGAAATCTCATAGAATTCCTTAAAATTTCAAGATAATATTTCAAATTCCTTAAAACCTCATAAAACTATTACAAAGCTTTTAAAATCCCTTAAAATTACACGAAATATTCTAAAATCCCACGCAATTCTACAAAATCGTTTTAATATCCCAAAAATCTCTTAAATTTCGTAAAAATCACTTAAAAATCGTTAAAAATGAACATAAAAACCTTCAAAATCATTAATCTCTTGAAATCCATGTTAGAATTAGTGAAAATCTCGAAAAATTTCTAGCAACCTCTGGAAATTTCTCAACTCTTAAAATCTCTTAAAATCATTAAAGATTTCATCAAATTCCATGAAATCTTTAAAAATTCTCACAAAATCATTTAAATATCAGAAAAATCTCTCGAAATCACTTAAAATTATTAGAAATCTCGTAGAATTCCTTAAAATTTCAAGATAATATTTCAAATTCCTTAAAACCTCATAAAACTCTTATAAAGCTTTTAAAATCCCTTAAAATTTCACGAAATATCCTAAAATCCCATACAATTCTACAAAATTGTTTTAATATCCTAAAAATCTCTTGAATTTCGTAAAAATCACTTAAAAATCGTTAAAAATGAACAAAAAAACCTTCAAAATCATTAATCTCTTGAAATCCATGTTAAAATTAGTGAAAATCTCTAAAAATTTCTAGCTACCTTTGGAAATTTCTCAACTTTTAAAATCTCTTAAAATCATTAAAAATATTAAAATTAAAATCATTAAAATCTAGAAATCCTTAAAAATATTACAAAATTTTTTATAAATTAGAAACATGTTTTGAAAACCCTTAAAATTTGACGAAAACCTTGGAAATCTTTGAAAATTCTACAAAATCTTTTAAAAATCATAAAAAGCTTTTGAAATTCCTCAATAAAATTCCCTATAAAGTTTTAAATTCCTTAATTAAATCCCACAAAATACATATTTTAAAAGTCATAAAAGTACCTTGAAGTCCGATTAAAATCTAATCAAAGTCGTGAAAAATTCTAAAAATTCCCAGAAACTTCTTGAAATTCTTTAAAATTCTACGATAACATTTAAAATCCCATTATCTCCCATAAAATCTTTAAAAATTCCATAAAATTCCCTTAA
This sequence comes from Synergus gifuensis, assembly GCA_904066015.1. Lineage (NCBI taxonomy): Eukaryota > Metazoa > Arthropoda > Insecta > Hymenoptera > Cynipidae > Synergus > Synergus gifuensis. The sequence goes on along the minus strand of CAJFCO010000180.1, from coordinate 108,010 downwards.
AATTCCTAGATTTTCAATGTATTTCGAGTTTAGACTCGTGACAAAACGATTATTAACGAAACCAAACTCTAAATTTCAAATTCAATTCACGCGGAATTTACGATTCGGCAAGAATCGATTGTCGAAAATCACTATCGATACTTACACGACGAATCAGGAGTGCGGAAATATATTTCGACTTCGACTTAATCATCTTTTTACTTTTTAGAATAGATATATAATTGAAAATTGAAAGGCTTTAAATCTAAAATTGTTGATTTTGAACATTTATAATTTGAGTGGTCTTGATCGAATCTAACGAGTTTTATTTAGAAAAGCCATTTCCATTTAAATGAGCTTACTATACGAAAATCATTTTTCATTCATCAAATTCAGGGTAAAATCGTGGGTGGAAAATGATCTAACGAAACATGTTTCCCTTATTTTTCACTTCACGAAAGACGATTAATTCCAAAGCCGGAAGAACAAAGTCCAGTATCAAAATATTGTCACTTGAAATAAAATATTTAAATACCCTAAATATATCAGGCCGTATGACTTGAAATCTGTTCTTTTAAAATTCCTTTCTTGAAATAATTTCACCAGTTTTATCTCTTAGACTGTTAAAATAATGAAACTGAAATGAAACTAATGTTAGCAATTTGTGAGCAGATCATGTAAAGATTGTCGTTTGCTTTTTCAGAAATGGCCCCTCGCTAGAAAAACTACATGATTTACGTCAGAAAACACGACGTTGTCCGTTTCATCAAAAGCCATGTTTTCTTCCCCTTCAGATTTATCTTACTGAAAGCCCAGCCCGATGCTAAAATAATATTGACCCTTTTCTTTGATCCTCGCTACAAAAACATTGACTGCATCACTTTATGAATCGATGCAGGAGTTTTGGCAAATGGAAAAGGGTCTTTTGGAATAACATGATTTTGTACACATATGAAAAAGAACCATTAAATTAATTGCGGACTTAAAAAAAATATTAGAATACACAAGATATAATATAATACATAATAGTCCCTATCTTAGCTACTGACTGACATTGTTTCACTTATACATATTTCGATTGTTGGAATATAGGGTTTTGCATTCGCTTGTGAAGAAATTTGGAGTCACTCTTGCGAATTCATTTTTATACGAACACGAACACTTCATAGTATATACTTATATACTATGAAGCGTCTCTCTGACGGAGTATGTAGAAAAATTGCGCCGATAAGCGCAAATCCATGTAATACAACACAACCACACACAAACATTTTGCAATATGAAAAGATGCGAATGTGAAGGTGGCGAACCCCAGGGGGTGTTTTCTCTCCGTGTGTTACACGACATTTTCACGACAGTGAACTTATCAGTTTTCCTTCAGAATTTTTTTGCTCACTTCTACGCTTTTTATCCACGGACGCCGTAAAACAATTCCACCTCTTCGGCATTATCACGGCTTGTCCCTGATCCTGCGATAAACTCCGGACTTTATTAGCAACCCGGAAACTCACCGAGGTTTTCCTTACTTTTCTTCAGTAGTAAAAAGGAGAAATTGAGCTTCTATCTTTACTCTCTTCGTAAATCACGTCATTTCCTCTGCAGATTTTTTAAACCATCAACAAAAATCTTTCAAAACTATAGTGTATCAAATATGAAATACTAGTATAGTGCTAGTATTTTATTTATATATTTTATATATTTATTTATATATATTTATTGCTTCCTCATAGAGGAAGCTTTGTGGTGGTGACAAAATCCAGTTTCCTAAAAAAGGTTTTTTTCAACATATTTTAATGTCAATATATCTAACATGATGTCCTGAAAAATTGTCCGGATGTGTATGTGTGTGTGTGTGTCACGATCCAGCAATTTCTTGAAAACGCGTAGAGATAAATTGATGAAATTTCGCATAGTTATTTCATTATACACCTAGTTGAATTTCTTACAATGGTTTAACAAAATATTTAATTTTACAAGTTTTATGTACTTTTATAATTTTCTCAAAATTCATTTTTTCACTATAACTTCTCAAATAATCAAAATTCAAAGATGATGTAAGGAAAACGTAGATTCCTTGTGTCGAAACGAATCGATTGACCTATATTATTAATGCATTTCATTAAAAAATAACAAAGTTATGGTTAATTGTATTTTAAAAAATTAATTTTTCGACTATAACTTTTCAAATAATCAAAACTTTGACTTAACGTAAGGAAAATAAATGTTTCTTGCATCGAGACGAATCTATTGGTCTATAATATTATTTCATTTCATTGAAAAATAACAAAGTTATGGTTTTATTTAATTTTAAAAAATTAGTTTTTCAACTATAACTTCTATAATATTCAAAATTCGAAGCTGACGTAACGAAAATAAAGGTTCCTTACATC
>CAJFCO010000180.1:54464-105631 GCA_904066015.1 Synergus gifuensis | reverse complement strand
GAGACGAATCGATTGACCTATAAGATTAATGCATTTCATTGAAAAATGAGGATGTTATGCTTAATTGTATTTTAAAAAATTAATTTTTCGACTATAACTTTTCAAATAATCAAAATTTTGACTTGACATACGGAAAATAAATGTCCCTTGCATCGAGACGAATCGACTGGTCTATAATATTATTTCATTTCATTGAAAAATAACAAAGTTATGGTTTTATTTAATTTTAAAAAATTAGTTTTTCAACTGTAACTTCTATAATATTCAAAATTCGAAGCTGACCTAAGGAAAATAAAGATTCCTTGCATCGAGACGAATCGATTGACCTATATTATTTATGCATTTCATTAAAAAATAACAAAGTTATGGTTAATTGTATTTTCAAAAATTAATTTTTCGACTATAACTTTTCAAATAATCAAAATTTTGACTTGACATAAGGAAAATAAATGTTCCTTGCTTCGAGACGAATCGATTGGTCTATAATATTATTTCATTTCATTGAAAAATAACAAAGTTATGGTTTTATTTAATTTTAAAAAATTAGTTTTTCAACTATAACTTCTATAATATTCAAAATTCGAAGGTGACGTAAGGAAAATAAAGGTTCCTTACATCGAGACGAATCGATTGACCTATAAGATTAATGCATTTCATTGAAAAATGAGGATGTTATGCTTAATTGTATTTTAAAAAATTAATTTTTCGACTATAACTTTTCAAATAATCAAAATTTTGGCTTGACATAAGGAAAATAAATGGCCCTTGCATCGAGACGAATCGATTGGTCTATAATATTATTTCATTTCATTGAAAAATAACAAAATTATTGATCTATTTAATTTTGAAAAATTTGTTTTTCAACTATAACTTCTCTAATATTCAAAATTTGAAGCTGACGTAAGGAAAATAAAGGTTCCTTACGTCGAGACGAATCGGTTGACCTATAAGATTAATGCATTTCATTGAAAAATAAGAAAATGGTGCTTTATTGTAATTTTTGAAAATGAATTTTTTGAATATAACTTCTCAAATAATCAAAATTTAATGTTGTTGTAAAGAATAATTAATGCTTCCTCTATGAGGAAGCAAATCATATTTTAAATTATAAAAAATCACTGATCTATCGAATGCTAATTTAAAATTTCAGCCAGATTTCCAATTTTTTAGACAAATAAGTTATTTTTTATTTCACTCGGATCTTTAGAAACTTTTAATGTGATACATTTCAGTTGACTGGCCTATGAATCCACATTAAGAACATCATAAGAAAGATAAAAATAACCAGGTTCTTAACATCGAATAGAAAGGCAAACTGGATAATAAAGTACTTTAATTCTGCCATCAGACTTGAAATTTATCTTTGTCCGAAATAAAAAAGTGAGAAAAAGGATCATTTCCCTTGAAAAGGAGAAGAATGATACAAGAAGGACAAAGGGAAGATTATTAGGGTTTGGAGGGGTTCCTCTTAAAATGAGCAGGGTCATAGTTGAGGGTGATTGGGGGATATTTTCGATGAAAATGGTCTGCCAAGAATGTCGAGTACAATGTATGAAAAAGTCTTTCTACTCACACATACCCTTCAACTTCTTCCTTTCAAATTTATTTACCTGTGAACTGAATCAACATTCTGCGAAAATATCTTCCTTCCACACTGAAATTCGACTCTACTTAGGAATTTGATATCTCAGGGTGTCGATTATCTCATTCATTCTCAAAAAATTTATCTTCATGATGGACTTATAGCAGTTTAGGCGAAAGATAAATTCCAAACGTATTTGAAAGATTTGATTAAACAAGGAGCCCCAAAAAACCTATGCCGTTCATTTTTCTTAAAAGAAAAATGGTAGTAAGACCTAAAGAAAATATTTCAGAAAAAGTTTCAAGACTAATGATATTTCTAGACTATTTATTTTCTGCAACATTTATTTTCTAGAATAGAATTAGTATTGATTTTTAACTGATGTTGCACTTAGGCAAAGAAATCAAAATTGTATATTACAATACATACATCATTACGTTATATTTGGGACGCTTGTAATTACATATGTTTTTATTAAATTACTATAAAAGATACTCTTTGTTACTAGAGTTTTGAATGCAAAAAAAAACTAGTAGATCTTTTTAAGATCAATAATTATCTTTCTTATGATTTTATCTGTAACTATCTCGTGTTATTTTGCTCAAAATTAGATTTTCCGAATTTTTTTCTTTCATATTGTGCGTTTTTTGGTTTCAAATTTAACTTTTCGTTCGTTTTTTTGAATTTTCAAAATGTTATAAGTCTAACAATTCTTTTTTTATCGAAAAAAATTATAAGGATAAATTGTTCGACTTTTTGTATAATATAAATATTCGCCCATGGAGCTTCCTCTATGAGGAAGCAAAAAGATTTTAAGTTGAGATTTAAACTTGGATTAGATGCGATAAATTTTCTGTTTAGAGAATAATAATAACAATAAGATTGAAGCAGAAATAAAATGTAATTTTAACGATAGGAATATTACAAGATAATCTTATGCAATACAATACAAAATTGCAAGTATATTTTCTAAATTATCGAAAAAGTGGAATAAACAAGCCTTGAACTAATTAATTTTTAAAAAACTGGATTTGAGGGGGATTAGGGTTTGGAGGGGTTCCTCTTAAAATGAGGAAATTAAAAAATTTTTAAATTAAAATTTTTTAATTTCCTTTAAAATCCTGCAGCTTCAAGTAATCAGAGCTTGGGTGGGATTCCACCCCTAAGATGTTTTTTCGGGGTTAATTTCTTAGTCTTGCAGTAATGAGTATGACATATGTACTCATTAGAAGTGTTTAATCCATGCACTTGTAAATTAAATCTTAGAATCACGACTCCGGTCGGGTTGACCCTTACAGTAATATTCATCAATGGCGTTCGGCTGCCGTAATCGAAATTTGTGAACAAATCCTATAAAAAAAGATTTAATATGCGGATCAAATTAAATATATCAAATAGAATAACTGTTTGATTAGTTGAAGTTTTGATTAGTCGATTCAAAATTTGTAATTATACCTCGACACGGTAACCACCAGGATATTGTAATCCGAGTTCTTTCAAGGTCAAAGGAACATCAGAGGGAGTTCCATCCGTATTTCTGTTCAAAATTGCTATGGCGTAGGAATAATAGGTTTTGTGAACTGGAGTAATAGGCCTTGCCCAAATCTCAATGCCTTTGTACTGAAATACAAAATAAAAAAGATAAATGTTATTAATGTTCGACGAATCCAATTAAACTTCAAGGTCTGATTTATGAAGTTTCTAATTTAAACGACAATACAAATTAACTAATTTATTTAATTTCTAATTGTACTAATTTCACTTTAACAATATGATATAAATATAGAATACTCATGTAATCAAATCATCCCGTGAAATTATTTCTAAAACCAACCTTGCGGATTCTTCTTCCTTGAATTCCAAGGGGATCCTGATTCACAGCGATGATTTTCTTATTCTGTAAAATAGCTTTGTATTCTGGTCTGATGGTGCGGAGATCAACGGACATCAAAAGAGGGGCGGCAAGAATAGCCCAAAGAGCCATTTGAGTTTTGCTCTGTTCGTAACTCAATCCAAAATTGCCGATAATCAGCATATCAGGATCGTTCCAATGTCCAGGTCCTGCATTTGGCACAATGGCATCTTGATTATTACCGTAATAATCAATAATACTTTCAAGACTGCTCCAGGAGTCCTGAATGTCGTCAAAGTTCCTCCACAGATTGCAGTGATGAATTATAGATTTGAAGTTTGGCTGAAAATAAAATTCAAAAACACAATTAGATTATTAAATTTCATCTTGTTAATGATGTGGGGAAAGAAATATATTTGGATCACGTTTCTCTTTAGCTTCCTTTCTAAAAAGGTATTAGGTATTAGGTATTAGTATCAATATGTAATAATAATATGTTCTCCTGTGACAAATACATTCAGCTTTCAAACTTTCCTTCAAACCGACACAATAACGAAGAAAGAATCACTGTATCCTTTATTTCAGAGTTATCTTTTACAGGGTTTTAAATTTATTTTCGGGAAGTGATTTATTTGGAAATTCACAGCTTACTTACTTTCATTCCAGCGTAGATTTGATAGACAGGCCAGCTGCAAGAATAAATCATGGGTCTGCCAGTTCGGTTTAGCTGGTAACCGAATTCCGGGTAGCCTAGGAAAATTTAAATTTGTGTGTGAGTCAAAGTTTTAAGAGAATTTTTATTTTCATGGTTTTTACATACTTAGGTTTAAAGGAGATTAAAAAAGCTTTTATTAATTTTCCTCAAATTTTACCTTTGTCCATTTCGCTAGGTTCAGAGTTACAACCATCCAGTTTAACGTAATCTACTTCCCAGGACGCGAAAAGTTTAGCATCAGCTTCCAAGTGACCGAGGATTCCTGGGTATCCTGCGCAAGTAAGATTGCCATAATCTTGATAAATGCCAAATTTAAGCCCCTTGGAATGTACCTGAAGACGTAAGACTATATTATCGTAACAATAAAATATTATACTAACGATAATGAATTTATCACTGTTAGAAAAACTGATAAAAATTTAATATAGTGTGAGTAAAGTCATTTACATATACCGTTAATTAAATTTAATATAACATTATGTTTTAGAATTAACATTCAGCCATATTAAAATTAATATACTTTATATTAATATTAATATATCTCATATTAATATTAATATACCCTATACTAGCAGACTAACAAGTGCGCTACGCGCACGATTGTTTATTTAATTTCTTACAATTTTAAGTCATTAAAAAATCAATGAAATTTTGCTGATTCAAATTCAGAGAGTAGGTTTGAAACAACAATTTAACCGAGATTTTAGGGACATTTCGTTACATCACTTTTTTTGGAGAGGTATTTCAAGAGATTTCTAGGAATTTTCATGAATTTTGACCATTTTCAAGTGAGTTTTACAAAGTTCTAAAGATTTTCAGGATTTTAAAAAGATTTCGTAGAATTTTAAGGTAGTTCATGATATTTCGCGATATTTTAACGGAATTCATGAAATTTCAAGAGAATTTTTAAAGCTAAGGAATTTTAAGGGATTTAAAATTTTTTTGCAATTTTGAGGAATATTAAGAGGTTTCTAAGAACTTTAAGAGATTCCAATGAATTTTAAATGATTTCGAAGATTTTCGTGAAATTTAAGTGAGTTGGAAAGGTTTGAGTGTTTTAAGAGAATTTAAGGAACTTTAAATTCTGTTGTGAAGTTTCGAGAAATTTTAAGACATTTAAAAAGGTTTCAAAGAATTTCAAGGGACTTTATTAAGGAATTTTAAATATTACAATGAAATTTCCTGAATTTTTAAAAGTCAAGAGATTTTTTAATAATTTTAAGGGATTTTCTGATTTTTAAAAGATTTTATGGAATTTTCAGGATTTCATGGAATGTAACGAGATTTCTAATAATTTTAATGGATTTTAAAGGTTTTTATGAATTTAAAAAGCTTTCAAGAGATTTTTATGAGTTTTAAAATATTTTATGAGGTTTAAAGGATTTTCAAGTTTTTCAGATAATTTTATTGAGGGATTTCAAAAGAATTTCTATACATGTATGATTTTTAAAAGAATTTGTAGAATTTAAAAGGATTTCGAAGGTTGTGGTAAAATTTTAAGGAATTTTATTAGATTGTTCTAATTATTATAAAAGATATTGTAGCATTTTTAAGGATTTCATGAAATTTGATAAGATATTTAAGGATTTTAAGAGATTCTAAATGTTAAGGAATTCCAAGAGTTTTTGTAAATGAATTTTTAGAGATTTTTGTTAATTTTGACATAGATTTCAAGAGATTTGTGATTTTAATGATTTTTGTGGATTTTTAAGGGATTTCAAGAGGTTTTGGGGATTTTTAAGAAATCTTGATGAATTTTAAGCAATTTCGAAGGTTTTAAGCAAATTTAAGCAATTTGCGAAGCAATTTTAAGCAAAATTTTAAGCAATTTTCGAAGGTTTTTCAATGTTTTAAGAGAATTTAAGGGATTTTAAATCTTATGAAGTTTCGAGGCATTTTAAGAGATTTCAAAGGGTTTCACAGTATTTTAAGGAACTTTAGGGAATTTTACAATAAATGTTGTAATATAATTTTCAGGAATTTTAAAGAATTTTGTGAAATTTTATGAGATTTCTAACAATTTTAAGGGATTTTATGATTTTTAGAAGATTTTATAGAATTTTAAGGATTTCATGAAATTTCTAATAATTTTATTAGATTTTAAAGGACGTCAAGAAACTTTAAATGTTATCGTATAATTTAAAGAATATTTTAAACAGTTTTTAAGAATTTTAACAAGTTTTTACAAATTTTAAAAGATTTCAAGAGAGTTCTATGAGTTTTAGAGTATTTTATGGGGTTTAAAGAATTTTAAAGTTGTCAGGTAATTTTATTGATTTCTCTAATTTTTAAAAGATTTTGTAGAATTTTTAAGGATTTCATGGAATTTGATAAGATTTCTATAGACTTTAAGAGATTTTAATTGTTAAGAAATTTTAAGATGTTTTTAGGAATTTGTAAATCTTTTTACGAGTTTCAACTTGGATTTCAAGACATTTATGATGTTAATTGTTTTTGTGAATTTTTGAAGGATTTCAAAAGGTTTTGGGGAGTTTTAAGAAATCTTAACGAATTTTAAAGTATTTCGAAGGTTTTTCTGAAATTTTTTTGCGCCATTAGTTTGTTTTTCTTCCTTCAACTTCAAGTCATTCAAAAGCCAATCAGGTTTGCAACAACAATGTATGCGAGATTTTCGAGACATTTCGTGACACCACTTTTTTAAGATAGGAGGATTAATTCTAAAATATATTGTAATATATTAAATTTAATTTACGGTATATGCAAATGACTTTACAACATGTATATTAAAAGTATATGAATTTTGTAAATATTTTTAACAGCGATAATAAAAAATTAATGATCTCGGTAAAAAATAATCAATATAAAATATTTTAATTAAGGAAAAATGTTCTAGCTAGAGATTGGGAAATAGAAAATTAGAATTATATTAGAATTTAAGATTCTCAACAGATCTTATATTATAATATGAATATAATATAATATAATATAATATTATAATTATGATTATTATATTATTATGGTATTTTAGTATAATAGAAAAGTCATAGAACTAGTCTCTTTCACAATTTATGTGGTGCAATAGATTTTGGTATATCTTACGTAATTTGCAAGGCTCTTCATGCCATGGGGAAATCGTTGTCTATCTGCCTCTAGCTGACCATTGGAATCTCTGTTCTTTTCTAGCCAACAATCATCTATATTTATGTATTCGTATCCTACATCTGCATAACCTTCTGCTACGACAATATCTGCCATTTTTCGGAACAACCGATCGCTAAGAATTGAGAAAAGAAAAGGATGAGTTCGTTGCGTTATATCAATATAAGAAATGTATTCAGTATTTCAAATCAATATTGCAGTTCTCGTTGTATCTTAGCAGACAGTAAGAGTTTTCATATCAGATAAAAAAAAATGTTGGGGATAGGAGATTTGAATCAGTAATAATAAAGAAATATAATTGAATAATCTCAAAAATGCTTTAAAAACTATGTTCCTAATCTTAAACAAAGTATTTAATTTTTATTCTTTTTTTCTCAAGTTTCTTTTCTGTTTATTTTACTTAAGCTGTTTTGTTTTTTTCTATCTCTCCTTGTTCCCTTTTTTAATTATTATTTATTTGATCTAAATTGAAATTTCATTATATTTTGAGTCCTTAGAATTGTCATAAAGACAAAAAACAAACTGTTAATCCTTCTCTATTTAATAATACTTGTTGTTCTCGACATTTCATTATTTCAGTCAAAAATTTTGAATAAATTCACACAGAAATATTGCAATCCAGTTTCTCTGTACGGTCTTTAGATTAACCGTTTTAATTTTAGCGAACACTTTAATTTTGAAGCAGGTTTTTTGAATATTGTGCATCCGAGTCTAATATCGCCGGAATTAAAAATTTTGTTTAACTTTGTCAGAAACCTCTCAAAAATCTCCAGGATTTAAGAATAAATAAATATTTCAGACTGAGATCTAATAAACTTTTAGACATGAGAATCATTAAAATTAAAAAAATGCACTTAAATATCGAAAAGGTACAAGTGCTAATTGGTCGCTTTGCTTTTCTTTGAGCAGAAAAGTAAAGAGTTAGAGAAATAGAGAATAAATAAGGTGTGTTCCTAGATCTTACAAAACGAAACTTCGTACCTGATACAGTTCTCAGGATCATTTTTGCAATCAATATTGCATCGAAACCTTTCCCATGCGAGCCACCCCATGGGAGGGGTTCGAGCCAATCCATTTTCCAGGGCAGTCACGAAACTTGCCACCGAAAAACTAGCCACTAACAGACACCACGTCTTTGCCATCTGCATCTTTCTGCAATTTCAAAGGTTTCATTTAGTATTCGTTTAGAATTCATTTAGAATTCGTTAAAATTCCCAAAAATCACTGAGTGAAGTAAATTTAAAATTAAATTAATTAAAATTTTAATTATTTAAAATAATATTTGAGTTAATATGGACACTGTTAAATACGCTAATTCAATTTTTTCTCAAAGAATTAAATATAAAAATTTATTTTATAACTTTCATATTTTATATTATTTCTAATCTATTTAGTAATTAATATATTAATTAATAAATTTTTAACTTTTACGTTACAGCTTATTCGACTTTCTTTTATTTTTAAATTCTTTATTTTTCTAAATTTCTATCAAATTATATTAAGGCGAAAAATAAAAGCAATATTATATAAAACATGTGAAGTATATATCTCTCAAAAAGGTAGTTTAATTTTAATAATTGATAAATTATTTATAAATGATGATTAAAAACTGATATTTTTAACGAAGTCCGAATCAAATCAATTACCTGCTTGTTCTTGCGGTTGTGGTCTGCACCACATTAAATGATTTAATAAATTTTCAGCTAATATAAGACATTATTGTGCAAATATTTGAAATGCTATCATACATGTGGAGGGGAAAAATACTTAAAAAGATACGTTAATAAATTTAGATTCCTGGTTTAGCAAACTTCAACCATAATTCAGAGAAATGCGTTATCATTACAGCTATGTTACAATATAATATACATTTAACTTTCTTGAGGTAGGAGAAGTTATAATGCACTTATAAGTTATTATAAGTTTCTCTTTTTGTAATACCGAGAAGCATGTTTTGTATTCAAATATCAGATTTCAAGGGTAGCTGTGGACATTTGTTTTACAAATTCATCTGCTGCCAGGTCAGAACCGCATGGAAATTGACCAGCTTAGCGATTTTTAAATGTTGGCCCTCTAGAAGGTCCTCGTTAGGGCCTACAATGGTTGCCTCTTTTACTTTTTTTTTAAATTTCTAAGTTCACCTTCGAAAAGCCCAATTGAGTAGCCACAAAAAACTCTAAGTCTGATCAACAAGTTGAAAATAAACCAAAAAATTACTTTAAATAAAAAAGATTTAGATTGTTATTAAAATTTCAAAAATACCTTTTGTCGTGAATTATTTCATTGGCAGTTAAATACAGAATGATATGCCGAGTATCTGCACACATATAAATTATCTTAGCTGACAAATATGTCCAAGGTAAAAGTATAATATAATTATTTTGTTTTGAACGTATGCTGTTTGCTTTTTTTATACCAGCCGCAAGATTATTTTTGATAATTGCTGATAATTCTAAACTTAACTCGTGCACTGAAAATTAAAAAAATTCTCTTTCAAGGCAGCATATACACCCAGAAAACAGTTTCTTTGTATCAAAGATATTGTAGTATTGATACACCCAGAAAAAAATTTTATTTGAATCAAATAAACGTATATTTGTTATAGAGCCAACTAAAAAATATCTTTGAATTAAATAAAATTTATTTGATTCAAAGAAATTTTTTATTTGAATTAAATAGAAAATTTCTTTGAATCAAATAAATTTTATTTAATTCAAAGATATTTTTTAGTTGGCTCTATAACAAATATACGTTTATTTGATTTTCGAATATTTTTTTCTCAGTGTATACTAAAAAATATACAAAGATTTATAATATACTATATATAAATATAAATATAAATATAAATATACTAAGATATACAAAAAAACACTTCTTTGATTCAAACAAAATTATTTTAAAAGAAAGAAAGTTTTCTTTAATATAAAGAAATTTATACTTTACTTTGAATTACTTTTAATTAGTATTAAAATAAAAGTTTTTATTTAAAACAATTTTTTTTCTGAGTGTGAGAGGCAACTTTAGTAGGGTCTTTTTGGGTCTTGCAGAAGACTTATAATCTTATATGGAACCTACGGAGGACCTATCTGGGTTTCAAAAAGGGCTACCCCAAAATACATTTCAGAGATTCTTAAAAAATTTTTTTAGCGTTTAATACGTCACTGAAAAGTTATTCGCATGATGTTTGCTTTTTTTTCGACAATTTTATATTATCACATCAAACTAAAACGAATATAAAGAATAAATATCAATCGAGTTAAAAAAAAGCTCCAAGTACGTCTATTTTTTTGTACACAATGATTTGACGTAATTTTTCGAATAACAAGTTAATTAAAACGTGATAAATGATTATAGTTCTGTTTTTGAACTCTGAAAAATTTGTCCTTCTTCTCGACAATTTAATTTTATGAGGACTGTTTATTCTTCATGAGAGCTTTGATTTTATTTCTGGTCTTACTTCACATGGCTGACTAAGTCTGACCTTTTCTACTCGCAGTGGAAAAATACAATTTCTGGCCCTTTTCTTCAATCTCTTACTCTGTCTCCTAGACGCTGGACCACATACTGAAATTCGACTTTACTTAAAAATTTGATATCTTAAGGTGTCGATTGGCTCACCCTGTCTCAAAAAATTTATCTTCCTGATGGACTTCGCAGTTTAGGCGAAAGATAAATTCCAAACGTATCTGAAAGATTTACAAGAAGCCGCAAAAATCCTAAGCCTAAAGATATTTCTAGACTACTTATTTTCTGCAGCATTTATTTTCTGGATTGAATGTTCAATAATTACAAATTGTCAACAAACCATAGAATGGTTTAAAATGAGGTCATTTGTACGAATCATACAAATCTATTGTACAAATATTTTGAAATAATTTTACTATCGATCACAAACATTCTATGCTTACAGTTACAAGTGAAATTGTACATCTTAGACGAAAATATTTTTTCTTTTCTGACGAAAATGGAAGACAGAAAAGGCCAAGATGCCTTTCCTTAAAAAAATATAAATTTCACTCTATCTCAAAATGTAAATTACAAAATCTAAAAATTGCTTAGAAATTCTAGTTAAATAAATTAGATGTTAAATACGATAAAATAATAATTGAGAAATATAAATGGATGCCTTTTTCAAATTTGAGATCAGAGTTGAGTCATTTCAATTTACGGAGGTAAACCTTAATTTCGGTTATATTACTTACGTATCTTTAGGTTAACTACCGAATCTTAATAAAAAAAAAGGAAAGAAGAAACTTTGTTTTATTTTTTAAGGATATTTTAAAATCTCTTTATTTTTCGATTTTACTGGCAAAAACTACGTTAAAAATATAGTCTCAAAATCCAGGCATTTAATAATGTATCAGAAATTACGTATAAAATATTTATAAATTTCCTTCTTCCTTTTTTTTCTCTTTTAGGATTCACTTTTAATATACTTAGAGTTATCGTGAAATAGTGTAAGAATATTATACAAAATACGCTGCCAACTGAGCCATTTTATCTTTTGGTGGACGAGGTTTTCCTCGACTTCTTCCTTTTGCATGACCGCGTCCTCGCATTGCCACTGGTTTTGATGCGACAGCTCTGTGTTTTTCTACTAGGGAAACGAAGGGTCTTGTGCAAAATACACATCCTGTCATTTCTGTTGCCTCGTCTGGAAGTTTAGTTTTGTCCTGAAAACAGAAAATTAAATATTGATATATTTTGCATCACTCTTTTATATTTACCATATAATGCGAATGTCGAATTTAGAATTAGTATTTAGTATAATATAATAAGTAAAATTACCTGTTTATATTCCACTGTAACCATTTGAGCTCCACAATCACAAATTTCCGTCTCCACATTAACTTTGTGTGCATTTTCGAAAAGGTGGATAATAACGTCACATCGATTGCAAACTAATTTCCACTTCGGCGCAGCCGAAGGATCAAGCACCAGAATCCCGGAATCACATTCTAAGCAACTCGAAATTCCATTTTGGTACATTCCATGCGGGCAAGTTGGATGCGTACACATATTGCAACCGCTTCCCTTCTTCATTTCTCTGAAATTATATTAAAATTTTTATTTTCATTTTTTTCTTTATACTTTTGATTCATTTAAATAGTTACAAACCTGAAGGGCGGGTTGTTGTAACAGTAAGGACAGAATGTGTAGCTTTTCCCTCTAGATCCACTGGACCAGGATAGCAATTCAAAATCGTCAAGAGGACATTTCAATTCCTTATAAATTCGAATGTTTCCATTTTGAGGTAAGTTGTAAGTTTCGTTACAATGCGCACAGTGCATTCGAGAAGGTTTCGTTTGAATGTATTTCATATACCGACGACATTTTCCGCATCTAGAATGCGACTTTCCAGATGCTGAAAGGGGCGAGAAGGTAACTTCAAACAACTGATCCATTGCTTCAATGTTTTGGACAAAATAGGCGAATTTTTGTTTGAAAATCTCGACTGTGTGTTGTAAGACAGCATTGAAATCAATTCGACCGATGGCTATCAGATTCAGTTGTTCCTCGACGGCAGATCTCATCGTCGGCAAAACTAATTCAGGATCTATCTGAAAATTCCCATAATTTCTGTATGCACTAAGAAATAAATTAAAGTCTATTTTCCGGTACATAAAATAAAGAAAAACTTACTTTTTGATAACCATGAACCAGAACAATTCCTAGGGAAGTTGGAACTAATTTTCTGCCTGCTACGACAGTAACATAATTCCGGATACATATATTGTTAATATGCACAGGTATCGAAGCATCAGTTCCGATACCATGTTTTTCCATCAGAGAAATCAACTCTGCTTCTGTTAGATAATCGGGAGGCTGAGTATAGCATTCAAGTAATTTTGCCTGAATAGAAAAATATGAATCAGTAAGAGAATCTAAAACACAATTAAAAATATGATTTAGAAGCTAAATAAAGAAACATACATCTTGAATATTGACTTTATCTCCAATAGCGATTTTAGGAAGTGATTCGCTACTACTAAGCGCTTGCCATGTGAGAAGACTCGTATATCCAGGATCTATTAAAGAATGACCCGTAGTCGAGAAAGTTTCCATTCCTATTTCAAATTTAATCGTAGTACTCAAGTATTTACAATCTTTTGCTAACTGGAATAAAAATAAACTTTACAATTTATGTACAAAATTTTTAATGAAACTGCAACCTCTATATTGAGAAATCTACAAACCGTGGCGATAAAATGCCTCGTTATGTAATCATATAATCTCCAAGCATCACCATCTAGTTCATTTCTGGAAGCGTGTTTCATTGGAGTAATTGGCGGATGGTCGCCTGCATCGTGTCCTTTCTTCGGTCTATTTATTCCAGCAGCCAGAATCTTCCGAACCTCTTCTCCCCAATCCGAATTATTCTGCTGTTGCCTTAACGTTGCTCTAAAATATAAAATATATATAATTAAATGTCAACAATTCTGGTAGAGCAAAAGTTAGGAATCTTAGCGTGTAACTCACGCCAGATCGAAGTTCTCAGGATAGGATGTGGTTTCCGTCCGAGGATAACTGATGTAACCTTGAGTATAGAGACGTTCTGCTATTTGCATAGCATGATGAGGACCCATTCCAAGACCAGAACTAGCAACTCTCATCAGTTCTACAGTGTTAAGAGCAATGGGCCTCGATTTTGTCTTCTCGGTGCTCTGAATACTCGCGACCCTTTAAAATTAAATACTCATTGATTTGAAATCGATTTTAATATATAATAAAAATATCAGTTCAATATGAGTAGAGAAAAACCTACTTTGCCCATTCATGTTCCTTTACATGGCTCAGAAAAATGGAAGCCACTTCTTTGTCGAATGAACGTACTCGATTCCAGTTTAAAATTAGATCTTTTTCCTCCAGTGTTTTTACTGTTACCTAAGATGGAAGATTAATAAATATGAGCATAAAGTTTAAATTATATTAATAATATTGCCTGAAAATTTTTAGAAAGATTTTTTGAAAAAAGTAGAAGACTACAATGATTAGGAAGGGCATAAACAAGTTCAAAAGAATTGGAGAAAATACTCGTATCTTCAATACCTGAAGAACCCAATATGCATCCGGCTTAAAAGTCTGAATTTCGTCGTGTCTCTGAACACAAAATCCCAAAGTGGGAGTCTGGCAAGGCCCATAAGATATCAAAGAAGCATCCAGATCACCATACTTTCCCTAGAAATTTATATAATATAATAAATAAGCAAAACAAAGATAAAACTTCATAAAAAAAATCCTATAATAAAGCATACTTGGAAAAATTTGGTTTGGAATCTCGTAAAAGCACAACCTATTCGCAAATCAAGTTCTTGACGAGCGTCCACACTTTTTGCTTCATTTTCATTAGGTTTTACAAGATTGTTAAGTGCTGCTTTTACATCTTTGTCAGTGATAGCAGAGAATTTAGCTCGCCAGACGTCCTGTAAAATGGTTATATTTCAATTTATAAGAAAGCTACAAAACTATTTCAGTTTGATATTTTTCGAATTAATTTATAAAATTATTTTACGTTGGGTGTTAATCGTCGAGTCATTCCCTGTTGAACTGCATTAATTACTTCGAAACATATGTTTTCTCCTTCTTTATCGCAATCTAGCCAAAGTACTAAGTAATCGCAGTGTGAACCTTCTTTTGCAAGAAAGTAGGGAATTTTCAGTTTCGGTACTGCTTCCTTTTTCTCAGTTTGGCAAGAAAATAACTCGGCCTGAAATTTTATGTAGAATAATTATTTATTTTTGTAGATTTCCATTTGGTTGGGTTTGAATTCTTTTGAATTTTTTATCTTTTATTTTTTGAATTCTATTCTTACCGGGTCGACTTTATCCCAGTTGTTGTATTTTCCGATAAAATCGAGACTCATGACGTGACCGCAAACTGATGTCATTTTAAAATTAACCGTTTCATTGCGAAACTGGCCTACCCATTCGTGAACGGAACAAGAACCATTCAAGCCTATGATAAATGTTTGTTAATATTCTAAGTAGTAATTTATGTTCGTAAACATTTTTCAAACTTAGTATTTACGAAATATGAAATATACTTAAAACTTTTTTAAAGTATGCTATTACTATATATATTCTGAATAATCAACTATTGATTTTAATTATTAAAATGTTATAGTTATAAAAGATCAATAATTTTATAACACTTGATATTTTAACTAAACTTAAATTTTTTCTGTACATCAAGAAATTTCTTTTCTCAATGAAAAATTTAATTTTCTTCTGTGAGTTTTCGAAAATTCTTAAAAAATAATTTGATCTGTACAATAATTTTATCTTATAACGTCTTTAGCTTCCTTTCTTCGATTTTTTAAAAATCTTAAAAAATTAAAACAAAAAATTATTGGAATGAATTTCTGTTATTTATCACTTCTAATTTAATGTTCAATAATTTAATATGGAATTTATAATATTTTTTAGAGTTAAATTTTATTAGAATCTCATCGTCTTTGTATCCAAAATTGAAAATTGTTAATTTATTTGCTTCGAAATTACTTTTAGAGATTAAAATTAGATTTACAGTCCTTTTCACTTCATTATTCAGTATTTTTAAGTACTGATGTTGATTTTTTAAAATCACAAATGTGCAAAAAGGAAAGCAATGTTTTATAACCTACCTTTTCTGGAAGTACATCTTCCATTGCTCAATATATTCGCAAGAGATGCGGCCAAAGATGGCTTTTCAGCCACCATAAGAGCAGTCTTCATTTTTATTAATTAAGTACACCTGATTATTAATTGCAAATTATATTTTCAAAACGGTTATTTTCGGACTTTTCGGAGCACAGTCATTTTCATTTCTAAACACGGGTGTGTTCTTAGTTCCCGCTTCCCGGCTTGTGACGGCGCTGAAATCGGTTACAATTATTTTGGCGCAAAACTTGAATTCCTCAATAATTAGTTTTAATAATTTAAAAGATTTAAAAATCTAAAAGTTAACTAAGATATTAATTAAAATTTAAATGCATTACATAGTAAACTGATCACTTAAAAATTGAATATTAAAACAATTTTAATCGATTCAAGTAATAAATCAAATCTTTAAAGCTGTATCTAATTGCAATTGCAAAAAAAAAACAAAAATAATCAGCTAATTGAAACATTAAAGAGTTACAATTAAAGTTTGCATTTTCAAACCGCTTCAAAATAGAAAAAAGATTTTAATTTGAGAGATTAAAAATTAGAAGATGCAATAAGTTTTCTGTTTAGTAGAAAATTAATAACAATAAGATTGAAACAGAAATAAAATTTCATTTTAACGGTAGTAATATTGCAAAATAATCTTATGCAATACAATACAAAATTGCAAGTATTTTCTAAATCAATAAATAATCGGAAAAGTGGAAAACTCTAAACAAGCCTTGAACTAATTCATTGGGTCGGAAACATTGCCTTACCCCACTAAAAACATAAAACGCAAGCTCTCAGAGTTCTCAGTCAATGTGGCAACTCTCTCAGAACGAGAATCCGTAGGAGTGAATGTTCGTCGACTGAACTGACGATTGAATCTGTTAAACATGCAGTTCTGTAGGTCGATTGACTCGCATTCGCGTGGGACGGTAAGGCAAGTTATATTAACTATAGGCACGCGTTCCTAAGACTAATTAAATATCCCTCTGTTTCTAAATTTTCATTTTAATTTCATAGTCTCGCAATAAGGTGTATCACATATGTACATATACGCAAAGATACATCTACAAAGTATTGTGTACTCTCGACGTTCTTAAAACATTCTTAAAAAATTCTTAAGAAATTCTTACAACTTTCTTAAATAAATTGTTGGTAACATTTAAAAACAGAATTGTAGAAAAAACCAATAATACAAGGCTAAAATTAATGTACTGATTTAATCACTGGCAAGTTATTTAAAAGAGTTTCTTTCTTTGAAGACTTGATTTAGAGGCACGTAGGGAGTATACTGATCAGGAGCGTATAATTCATCTACTTGTAAATCACATCGTAGAATCACGACTCCGGACGGGTTGACCTTAACTTTAATCTTTGTCAATGGCGTTAGGATGCCATAATCGACATCTTCGTACAAATCCTGCAAAAAAAAGATTTAAAATGCGGATAAAGTTAAGAATATTAAAATTAAATAAAATAATAGAAGTTTTGATTAGTCGATTCAAAATTTGTAATCATACCTCGACAAGGTAACCACCAGGATATTGTAATCCGAGTTCTTTCAAGGTCACAGAAACATCAGAGGGAGTTCCATCAGTTCTTCTGTTCAAAAATGCTATGGCGTAAGAATAATAGGTTTGGTAAACTGGAGTAATAGGCCTTGCCCAAATCTCAATGCCTTTGTGCTGAAATGCAAAATAAAAAAGATAAATGTTATTAACGTTCGACGAATCCAATTAAACTTCAAAAACTGAATTATGAAGTTTCTAATTTAAATGACAATACAAATTAACTAATTTATTTAATTTATAATTGTACTAATTTTAGTTTAACCATATGATATAAATATAGAATACTCATGTAATCAAATCATAATTTTGAGTTTTATGAATTCTTTTGAAATCCCGTGAAATTATTTATGAAACCAACCTTGTAGATTCTTCTTCCTTGAATTCCAAGGGGATCCTGATCCACAGCGATGATTTTCTTATTCTGTAAAATAGCTTTGTACTCTGGTCTGATGGTGCGGAGATCAACGGACATCAATAGAGGAGCGGCAAGAACAGCCCAAAGAGCCATTTGAGTTTTGCTCTGTTCATAACTTAATCCAAAATTGCCGATAATCAGCATATCAGGATCGTTCCAATGTCCAGGTCCTGCATTTGGCACAATGGCATCTTGATTATTACCGTAATAATCAATAATACTTTCAAGACTGCTCCAGGAGTCCTGAATGTCGTCAAAGTTCCTCCACAGATTACAGTGACGAATTATAGACTTGAAGTCTGGCTGAAAATAAAATTCAAAAACATGATTAGATCATTAAATTTTGCTTCTCATCTCGTTAATGATGTGAGGAAGGAAATATATTTGGATCACGTTTCTCTTTAGATCACGTTTCTCTCTCAGTATCAATATATGTAATAATAGCTTCTCCTGTGACAAATACATTCAGCTTTCTAACTTTCCTTCAAACTGACACAATGACGAAGAAAGAATCACTGTATTGTTTAGTTCAAAGCTATTTTTAAAAGGGTTTTAAATTTATTTTCGGAAAGTGATCGATTGGGAAATTCGCAGCTTACTTACTTTCATTCCAGCATAGATCTGATAGACAGGCCAACTGCAGGAATAAATCATGGGTCTGCCAGTTCGGTTCAGGTGGTAACCGAATTCCGGATAGCCTAGGTAAATTTAAATTTGTGTTTGAGTCAAAGTTCAAAGAGAATTTTTGTTTTCAATTCAAGGTTTTTACTATTTAGGTTTAAAAGAGATCAAAGAAATTTTTATTGATTTTCCCCAAATTTTACCTCTGTCCATTTCACTAGGATGAGCATAACAACCATCCAGTTTAACGTAATCTACATCCCAGGACGCAAAAAGTGCAGCATCAGTTTCCAAATAACCGAGAACTCCTGGATATCCTGCGCAAGTGTAGTTTCCATAATCTTCATAAATTCCAAACTTAAGCCCCTTGGAATGTACCTGAAGACGTAAGACTTTATTATTGCAACAATAAAATATTATGCTAACGATAATGAATTTATAATAAAAAATTAATGATCGGTAAAAAATAATCAATATAAAATATTTTAATTAAGGAAAACATTTCTAGAGATAGGGAATAGAAAATTGGGCAATAAATATTAGAATTTAAGATTCTCAACAGATCTTAGATCTGATGAGTATTACATTATTATGGTATTTTAGTATAATAGAAAAGTCATAGACCTAGTCTCTTTCACAATTTCTGTGGTGCAAGAGATTTTGGTATATCTTACGTAATTTGCAAGACTCTTCATGCCATAGGGAAATCGTTGTCTATCTGCCACTAGTTGACCATTGGAATCTCTGTCCTTTTCTAGCCAACAATCATCTACATTTATGTATTCGTATCCTACTTCTGCATAGCCCTCTGCTACGACAATATCTGCCATTGTTCGGAACAGCCGATCACTATGAATTGCGAAAAAAGAGGATGAGTTCGTTGCGTCATATCGATACAAAAGATGTATTCAGTATTTCAAATCATTATTACATTCTCGTTCTTTCTTAGTAGACAATAAGAGATTTCATTTCAGATAAAAAAAAAGATGTTGGGGAAGGGAGATTTGATTATATAGGATTAAATGAAGATTAATCGTTATAATATCTAAGTACGATGAGTGCATAAATAAGATATACACAAATCAAATTGGGAAATAAATTTTTATATCAAGGAGTCTACTCAGAACCTCTGAACAAAAATTCCTGGTTATTTCCGGTCATTCAGATTATTTTAAATATTTGAATTTAAACTTCCTCGTTTGAAGAAGTTTTCAACTAAAAATTTAAAAACTTGAAGCCTTAATAAACTTGAATTGAATTGACTTGAATGTAAAACTATTAATTCGAAATTGTTCAATTGCGAATAATCACTAAAATTAAAAATTGACTAATACTTAATCAACTTAAAATTCATTTAAGGGTACTGGATGCAATTTCTAACTGCAGCAGGTTTCGATCTATTTATTTTACGCAGCCCTTAATTAATTGCTTTTTTCCGATCTTGGTCATAATTTATAAAACAAGTGCAAAAGGCAAATGAGAATGTCACGTTAGCATCTCATTATTGTGATATCAACCTATAATGTGTATTTATGTAACATTCTTGACTAATCTGCACTATGCACCAGGTATTTATAAATAATTCTTTCTTCACACACATCAAGGACTCGTGTCCTTGATGCACGCAAAGAAAGCAGTACAACTTGAAATTTTTTGTTTTTCAAAAAGTGACCTACATATTGTGACTTCTGAATTCAACTCGTACTTTCTAAAGCGGTCAGGAATTAAAATTTTTCAGTCTACTCTCTAAATTTGCTGCACCTATTGCATATTTTGTTTTAACTGAATAAAATCAATAAAATCAAAGAAATCTTTAAATTCAATAAAATCGATGTCAGTGAACTCAGTATTTTGATCTTGAAGGTATAAAGAGTATGTAGGAAAAAATAGAATATTTGCAATTCGAAATAAGAGATAAGCTATCTATCATATTCTTTTACGATTGTTTTGATGGAAAATAAAGTACAAGCTATTTTATCGAAGTTATTTTATCAGAACAATATATAGGGCTTCGATCAACTAATATTAGATATCAATCAATAAATAATCAATCGAAAAAACAAAACACATTTTTCAATATTTTGTATTGACAATTATCAAACAATTAAATAATTTACATTATGAAATTGTAGGTATATTTTACAATTTTAAATGAAAAATATAAATAAAAAAAAATACAAAGGATCGATTATTAGTTTTCTGCACATCATTATGGAATGAGTGGCAGGCAACGGGTAGAGTTATGATTTGTAACCGGGAAGTAAACATGAGTAAAATTACATCCTGTATTATAACGCACTCTTTTTTACAAGGTCTTGCCAGACTCCCATGTGATCAGATCAGCAATAGAGGATTTCAAATCGTGTGTAAAGCATCGTCATCTTAGAATAATTACAAAGAATTAAACACGTGAAGAAATCTTCACACTCTATTGTCTCAAGATTACAATATTTATTATGTAATTTTATTTTCTATTTGACATTCTTTCATCTTTTATTCAAAAAATTTCCAAATAAGTTATAAAGATGGAAGAGATTTCTGATTTAACGAAAATTTACGTTTCTTTTCATGAATGAAGTACACTAAATATCTAATGAGTGAAAGTACTATCGCATTTAATTAAAGTGACTTCTATTTTTGGTCACTTAAATAGAAAACAGGTTTCGTTTTACTTTATCGAACTATAGTGACCAAGACACTTTCTGCTCGATGTATTTTTTTCGGAGAATGAGAATAAGTGGTGATTCATTTGATTGAATATTAACGTACAATACATGTAATTATTGCACTTTTATTAAAAGTAGATCAGATCTTGAGAAATAAATACAGGGAAAAAATCTTTGTTTATTATGAAAAGGTGTTTATTCATTTTTTTTTCTTGTAATGAATATCGTTTGGAAATTTTCTAAAATGAAAGGTTGTTTATTAGAAATTTTGTTTGTCGGAAATAGGAGAATATTTTATGGAAAAGAGCAACGAAAACGAAAGCACGAAATTTACATGCGAAATAAGATTCATCAGAAATGCTGTTGTGAATCACTTTCACTCTTCGTAAAACTCTGAATTATTTCGGCAGAAATTGCTCAGTAGAATTATTGATCAGGTTATTTCAGTTTTATTGTCCGAAGTTCCGAAGCGACCAGTTTTCACTTAAATATTGTCTGTTTCTTTAAGTAGTAGCATTAAAAGTAAATTTTTCTGTATTTTTCTTAAACTGTTAAAAATTGTGCAAAGATCGTCAGACTGGTTAAAATTATTATTTGGAACTACTGCTAATTATTACACGTAGCTAATAGTGTCATACAACTGATAATTTTTTTTAGAATAAAAGAAAGAGAAAGTTTCTGAATCCAGAAAGCCCTGATTTCGGAAAGTATGTTTTAAATTTTAAAGGTCAAATTCAACATTGCAATTTCTACTTTGGCAATTTCTATTTGGTTTTTTTCAATTAAGAAACTATATTTAAAAATATTTAACATTATTGTATTCATTTTATTTTTCAACTTTGCTTCACTGTTGACTAAATAATAATTTAGACAAAATAAAGAAAATATATTTTCTATAAATATTTATGAAAAATTTATTATTTTTTGCTTGTTGCAAAAAATAATCTTACATATATCGGTGAAAGTTTATCACAGGTCGATATCCTTAATCTGAATCCTTGAAAAGTTGTAGTCCTCCATATTCAGGATTAAAAAGAAAAATAATAAAAATATGGATTCATTCTCAGTTAACTATTTAATTTTCAGAATAGCAGATTAAAGGAATCGAAAAACAATAAAGTCTCTTAATTAAGAAAAAAACAAGTTTGAAAGTACATATAGCTATAATAAATTCATAATAAATAAGAGATAATCCGTTTCTGAAAGTGAAATCATATTGAATAATTAAAAACAAACTTACTCTAAATGAAAAATTCATATTCGCAAAGTTACAGGTAATTAAAGCAAAAAAGAGAGTTCACTCAAATATAATTTGAAAAGTCTTATGTAAAAGAAGTATAATTAACATGTTGATTAATTATTATGTAAAAATGAATCAGTAATAATAAAGAAATATAATTGAATAGTCTCAAAATTTTTTAAAAACTATGTTTCTAATCTTAAACAAAGTATTTAATTTTTATTCTTTTTTTTCTCGTTTTTTTTTTGTTTATTTTGCTTAAGCAGTTTTGTTTTTTTTTCTATCTTTCCTTGTTCCCTTTTTTAATTATTATTTATTTGATCTAAATTAAAATTTCATTCTATTTTGAGCCCTTGGAATTGTCATAAAGACAAAAAACAAACTGTTAATCCTTCTCTATTTAATATTTGTTGTTCTCGACATTTCATTATTTCAATCAAAAATTTTGAATAAATTCACACAAAAATATTGCAATCCAGTTTCTCTATACGATCTTTAGATTAACCGTTTTAATTTTAGCGAACACTTTAATTTTGAAGCAGGTTTTTTGAATATTGTGCATCCAAGTCTAATATCGCCGGAATTAAAAATTTTGTCTAACTGTGTCAGAAACCTCTCAAAAATCTCCAGGACCTAAAAATAAATAAATATTTCAGACTGAGATCTAATAAACTTTTAGACATGAGAATCATTAAAATTTTTAAAATGCACTTAAATATCAAAAAGATACAAGTACTAATTGGTCACTTTCCTTTTCTTTGAGCAGAAAAGTAAAAGTAGCGAATACTGAAATCCAAGTGTGGAAAGTAAGAGTGATTGAATCTAACATAAGTAAAATAAACAGAGCTGAAGATTAAAAAGAGTTAGAGAAATACAGAATAAATAAGATGTGTTACTAGATCTTACAAAACGAAACTTCTTACCTGATACAGTTCTCAGGATCATTTTTGCAATCAGTATTGCACCGAAACCTTTCCCATGCGAGCCACCCCATGGGAGGTGTTCGTGCCAATCCATTTTCCAGGGCAGTCACGAAACTTGCCACTGAAAAACTAGCCACTAACAGACACCACGTCCTTGCCATCTGCATCTTTCTGCAATTTCACAGATTCCTTTAACTTGATTCACAACTTATATCACAAGAAGCTTGGCCAGTCAAATATCGCCTATCAAACTGGAGAACATAATTTTGATAATATTGATAATCTTGTAGAATACAGAAATTCAAATATTCGAATAAAGAATTTCGACTATTTGAAAGATTTAGAAAAAGGCGCGTGCTATAAAAGCCAGTGGAGACTACGGTCATTAGGAGCTCAAGAAAATTGCTAACCACATCCTGAACTGCTCCTGGCAGACTGATCAGTGATCTGATATAAGACCTCCGAGCCAAGAGGCAAGAGGCAAAAGTACTTTCACCCAATGCCCCATTTCATTTTTACACACAGGTAGAAGTCCTCCATTGTGTATGATCGGTTTCCTTTCATATATACTCGACGTTCACAGAGCATACAAGCGAGTTGTATCCATTTATAGTATAATTACGAGCAACGAGCGTGATCAAAAGTGGGTGGGTATAATACGAGATACGAGAACTTTACTATATATTCACAAAATGTACGAGAACTGTAACACTATATGTCGATTCGAACTCTACGTGAATTGTAAACTGTTAGGGCGCGTTCTTTGTTCTCACAATCCTGATAGACCGGGACCAGGACCCGGGTGATGTGAGAACATGACAGGAGAATATTTTAAATGTGTATATTAGTAGGAAATCACATATAAGAGACGAATTTGGTAACACAAATAGTCGACGTTGAAAGAAAGGATAAACTTGGGTTAACTTACAGATTGTGGCAATTAATATGACAAGAATTTTCTGGTTCCTTTCTTTTGAGGTTTCTTCTATACCTTTTATCCCTTTTATATATATATATCAGTATATATATATATATATATATATATATATATATATATATATTATGTGAGGTTATGTCCGAGAGATTGAGGGGCATTTACCTTGTATTTCACATATCTGACTATGACTAAGAATTATTGAAATAAGGGGACATACCACTTGTCATATTATAAGAAGTCTCAAGGATACCGAAGTCTGGTAGAGAAAAAAGAAGAGGAAAATGTTGGGAGAGGAGGCAGAGGATGAAAAATAACCTATAAGAGGTTCGAGATAAAGATAATGAATTCATCCTTCTAAAAAAAAAACAATAACTGGTCTGAAGATGAATTTCGTGATAGAGAGAATCTGAGATAGGTTCTTGAAAA
This sequence comes from Synergus gifuensis, assembly GCA_904066015.1. Lineage (NCBI taxonomy): Eukaryota > Metazoa > Arthropoda > Insecta > Hymenoptera > Cynipidae > Synergus > Synergus gifuensis. The sequence goes on along the minus strand of CAJFCO010000180.1, from coordinate 80,930 downwards.
CGAGTTAAGTATTTTATTCTATTCAAATCTTTCAAATTCAATAAAATTCTTGAATTGTTTGTTGTTAAACACACCGGTTTTGACGTTGACGTTTTTTGTGTCACGTGACTGAAGAAAGACGACGCAAGCGTAACACACCTGTTGTTTTTTTCTTTGTTTACTAACAAAAGAATCAGGCCCGTACCTAAGATTTTGTTTCGGGGGAGGGGACCCACATTCAAAAGTAATATCATCGAATATCGATAATTGTTTATACATATACTTTTAAGTAAAAATTTAGAAAAAACTGAACTTTCTGAAATTTCGGGGGGGCAGGGCCCCTCTGCCCCCCCTTGGGTACGGGCCTGAAAAGAATGCGCGATTTGGATTTTTAAAATGAAAGGGTATTTATTATTATTATTATTATTATTATTATTATATGTATAAAAATTTTTAAATTGTAAACGCCTTTGAAGTTGTAAAATCTTTAAGAAATTATAAATTTCATTTTGTCTTTTATTTTTTCATAATATTTATATAAATAAATTCAATTATTCAATTATTTTTATTGAAATAATTCACTAAAAGTAAAAAAAGAAGAATATAAATGTTAAAAATTCGAATAGCACTAACGAAAAAGTTAAAAACAATAATTTAATTTAATTAAAAAAATCTTTTTATAAATTAGTATATTAATTATTATATATTATTGTAGAAATAATATAAAATATAAAAGTCATGAAATTAATTTGTTATACTTATACATTATAATTTACTGTTTATTAATTCCTTGGAAAAAAAATTTGTCGAAATAGCTATAAATCAAAAATTTTTATACTATTTACATAATAATATGAAATAATTAATGTAGTAATTAATGAATTCTTGTTTTTAACTTTTTCGTTACAGCGTATTCGACTTTTTTTATTTTTCTAAATTCCTATATCAAATCAGGGGCGTATCCAGAAAAATATTTCGCGGGTGGGGGGGGGTTAAAATATTCATGGACAATACATCGACTTTTTGTATGTTTATTGTTATTATTATTATTATTATTATTATTATTATTATTATTATTATTATTATTATTATTATGTCGGATATATAATGTCAAAAATTTCGGGGAGGTTTGAACCCCTGTATCAAATTATATTAATACTATAAAAATAAAAGCAATATTATATATAATATAAATTATATATAATATAATTATAATTATATATTATAATATAATTATATATTAATATAATATAATATAATATAATATAATATAATATAATATAATATAATATAATATAATATAATATAATATAATATAATATAATATAATATAATTATATATTATATTATATTTTATATATAAAACATGTGAAGTCTAGATAAAAAAGTAGTTTAATTTTAATAATTGATAAATTATCTATAAATGATGATTAAAAACTGATATTTTTAACGAAATCCAAATCAAATTAATTACCTGCTTGTTCTTGCAATTGTGGTGTGCGCCACACTAAATGATTTAACAAATTGTCAGCTAATATAAGACATTATCGCAAATGTTTGAAACGCTATCATACATGTGTAGGGGAAAAAAACCTAAAATGATATGATATGTTAATAATTGATTAAAGTCTCTCCTGATTACTGGTTTATACAAAGATATCCATTATTAGATTGTTTTCGTTTATCACAAAGTTCTGGTTACCACAAACTCCATATCACAATAGTCCTTCACACATTTTCTGTCCCATGAACGACTCTACTTTTTAAAACTAAATTTTGTCTAAATTTCGCTGATATACTTAAAAATTATTTTTATATTTTAACCTAAAGTGAATTAAAACCGCATTCGCGATTTTTAACGCAGTTATCAACTGTCTGCAGTATTTTTATCTGGTTTTGAGATAAAAGAAATCTTCGAGATTCTCTCTATAGTTTATCAATTAATAGAATATTTCAGAATTAATTAAATATTATTATCGCGATAAGATATTCAATTTAATGAAAAATACAAGAATAGTATCCCAGTGGGCAAAAAATTTAAAGAAGTTTTTAGCACGTTCTAAAAACGTCCTAAAAACGTCCTATGTCAGGCCAAAAAACGTCCAATATTTCAAATACGTCCTAAAAATGTCTTTGGTACATTGGACGTTTTTTGACCTGACATAGGATGTTTTTAGGACGTTCTAAAAACTTCTTTAAATTTTTTGCCCACTGGGATAATATACATCGTAATACATTTAATAATAATACATTTTATCATATTTTAGGAAATAATACCTAAAAAGTTTTCTTTTTGTGATCAACCCACTGGAAAGTTTCTTCTATGACTACATTAAAAAATATTGAAAAAGATCCGAGAAATCTTGTATATAGCAGCTTAAGTATAATAGCTGACGTTTTCTTGAATAATAACTAAAGTTATGCAATATTCATGTCTTTTGCGAATAAGAAATTAAAAATTACGGGAAATAAACTTCAACCATAATTCATAGAATCATACCATCATTACTATCATACCTACAACACATATGACCTTACATTTAACTGTATTGAGGATGGTCCGAATATTATTTGTCTATTTTCATTTCTCGATATAATATGCGTGCGTAGCTATATGAAAAGTTAATACACTAGCTCTCTTTTTGTAATACCGTAGACAGAAAAAGACTCGAGTGGGCATTTTTTGCGAGAAACACGCTTTGCATTCAAATATCAGATTTGAAGGTAACTATGGACATTTGGACATTTATTTTATACAAATTTATCCGCTAACAGGTCAGAATCGTGTGGAAATTGCCCAGCTTAGCGACTTTTAAATGTTGGCCTTCTAGAAAGCCCTCGATTTATTTTTCTTTTAATTTCTAAATCCACCTTGGAAAAGCCCAATTAAATAGCCAAAAAAGATTCTAAATCAACATGTTGAAAATAAACTAAAAAACAAAAACCAAACCAAGGAATTACTTTCAAAAAGAAGATTAGATTGTTATGCTGACTTTTAAACCTCAAAATACATTTCAGAGATTTTTTAAAATTTGTCAGTGTTTAATACATCATAATTCTTACGGAATATTCTGTAAGAATAGTCAGTACCTTTACGTAAATACTTTGAACATAGTGATTTTAATTTGCAAAAGATAAAATGAAGCAATTTCCAGGATCAAGACAGAAAAAAAAGTCTTGAATCAAGCCCGAAAGTCTAGTTTGTGTTACAATTTTAATCAGTTTTTGGGCTTAAATTTAGTTTTAAGCCCAAAAACTGATTTAAATTGTAACACAAACTAGACTTTCGGGCTTGATATTCAAGATTTTTTTTTTCTGTGAAGTTTATGTAAAACCTTGCTCAATTAAAAAGCATTTATGCGTGGGGATTGGGTCATAAGTCCGAAAACTTTTAAAAATTAGAATCACTTTATAATATTATATATATAAGCTTCTCTCTGATATATATAGCATTTTCCATAACAAACGGTTTATATGGAAATTGCTTTATCAGAGAGTTATTCGAAAAAAGAAAGACAACTAAAAATCATCAATTTTTTTTATTGATATCTTCAAATTAAAATTTTATTGGTTGATATATTTTTATTGTCGTTAATTTTTTTTTCATGTAGCAACTGACCTTTTTCCGGTTTAGACTATACTTATTTCTAATTAGCATATAGGAGACTTCTTGACAAATAATTTGCATATGAATTAACGAAATGACCAATTCTGAAAATGGATCACATAAATTAAAAAGGATATAGTATAAATTTTATAAACAGGTCTCGTGCCATTGACATTGAAAATCGAAACTCAGCAAGATTATTTCTTCATGCCCAGTGAATCAAGAGAAGAGTTGTGGTTAAAATGGCGAAAGTGCTTGTTATTGTATTAGCATGCATAATAGAATGCTGTACCATTCGCCTTTGCTATTCTCGCCTCTTTTGTTTTTATTTCATATTTTTTATATAATAATACAGAAATTTCAATTTTATGTTAAAATTCGAAAGCTTTTTGAGAGTATTATATACAAAATAATATTTACGCAAGAAGTAATTTGTTGCAATTGCCTTTTTTAAAATGTAACAAAGGTAAGAAATGTAAGAAGTATGTTTTATAAAGTCAGAGTTATTACAGACTCTAATTATAAAATAGAGACGGTATATATCAACAGAAAAGTTTTCATAAGCGACCCCGGCATGGTCTGACCAGTACGAACTTTAACCACTTATTGCAGACCTAAGTAGGCTTATAATAACGCGTGATGCATAGCACAGAAAAAAATTATGCACACAAGTAAAAAAAAAGTTTTTGCACTGCAGGTTAATACGTTTCGATCCTGCGACATTGTTTTTTAGTTGCTTTATATACCTTACTCTATAAATAGTGGCTTTACGTGCAAACCATCTTTGTTTGCCATTAAGGCCTCGAGGACGTGCTCATTGCTTTTCATTATACAGTACCTGCAGTTTTTGGTGCATAGATCAGCAGTAATATTAAAACCTTAGAGTATTTTAGACAAAGGATTAAAAGAAAAAAATTAGGCTTTGGAGATTCAAAAATTGACATCAAGTAAAGAAAAGTTTTCCCGGTAAAAAAAGGCTTGAAAAGAATAAAATTTTAAAACTTTAACGTAAAAGCAGAGATAATTCTATTAATTTTAATACCTGATTTTCCCTTTAGGCTTTAATGTACAAAAATAGAATGTGTAATGCATAGTATAAGAAATATTTTACTAATTTATTGTCAGTAAATTGTATATAAATTACAATTAAATTTTTCTGATATAAGAGAACTGAGGAAAAATCAGGTATGTATTCACAGCAATTGCAATTTTCATGCAATCTTATTCTATTCAAGCCTTCTTACCGGGTTGAATAAAAATAAATGTCCTACTCGAAGTATAAATTCGAAAATTTATATGCGATGTTGAAAGGTAATAATAAAATAAATTCAAATTTGTTTTTGTTAGTATTTTTGACGTGTTTTCAAAATGATGCATTAAAATCGAAATTCAAATATGAAAATAAACAATTTGCAGATGATTTATCCTATATATATCCTATCTTAAAAAAGTGGTGTCACGAAATGTCTCGAAAATCTCGCATACATTGTTGTTGCAAACCTGATTGGCTTTTGAATGACTTGAAGTTGAAAGAAGAAAAACAAACTAATGGCACAAAAAAATTTCAGAAAAACCTTCGAAATACTTCAAAAATTCGTTAAGATTTCTTAAAACTCCCCAAAACCTCTTAAAATCCTTCAAAAATTCACAAAAACGATTAACATGATAAATGTCTTGAAATCCAATTTGAAACTCGTAAAAAGTTTTACAAATTCCTAAAAACATTTTTAAATTTCTTAACATTTAAAATCTCTTACAGTCTACAGAAATCTTATCAAATTCCATGAAATCTTTAAAAATTCTAAAAAATTTTTTAAAAATTAGAAAAATCAATAAAATTACCTGACAACTTTAAAATTCTTTAAATCCCGTAAAATACTCTAAAACTCATAGAAGTCTTTTGAAATCTTTTAAAATTTGTGAAAACTTGTTGAAATTCTTAAAAACCATTCAAAATATTCTTTAAATTATACGATAACATTTAAAGTTCCTTGACGTCCTGTAAAATCTAATAAAATTATTAGAAATTTCATGAAATCCTTAAAATTCTATAAAATCTTCTGAAAATCATAAAATCCCTTAAAATTGTTATAAATCTCATAAAATTTCACCAAATTCGTTAAAATTCCATTAAATATTTTGAAAATTATAAAAATCTCTTGACTTCTTTTAAAATTCCTGAAAATTATATTACAACATTTAAAATTCCTTAAAGTTCCTTAAAATATTCTGAAACCCTTTGAAATCTCTTAAAATTCCTCGAAACTTTATAAGATTTAAAATCCCTTAAATTCTCTTAAAACGCTGAGAAACCTTTTCAAATCACTTAAAATTTTATGAAAACCTTCGAAATTGCTTAAAATTCGTTAAGATTCCTTAAAATTCCCAAAAACCTCTTGAAATCCCTTAAAAATCCACAAAAATCATTAAAATCAAAAATCTCTTGAAATTTATATGGAAATTAACAAAAATCTCTAAAAATTCTTAGAAATCTTATCAAATTTCATGAAATTCTTAAAAATGCTACAAAATCTTTTAATAATTAGAACAATCTAATAAAATCCCTTAAACTTTTACCATAACCTTCGAAATCCTTTTAAATTCAACAAATTCTTTTAAAAATCATACATGCATAGAAATTCTTTTGAAATCCCTCAATAAAATTATCTGAAAAACTTTGAAATCCTTTAAACCTCATAAAATATTTTAAAACTCATAAAAATCTCTTGAAATCTTTTTAAATTCATGAAAACATTTTAATATTCCCATCAGAAACTTCTTGAAATGATTTAAATCTTACAATAACATTTAAAGTCTCTTCACGTCCTTTAAAATCCATTAAAATTATTAGAAATCTCCTTACATTCCATGAAATCCTGAAAATTCTGTAAAATCTTTTAAAAATCAGAAAATCCCTTAAAATTATTTAAAAAATCTCTTGACTTCTTTTAAAATTCCAGGAAATTTAATTGTAATATTTAAAATTCCTTAAAGTCCCTTAAAATTCTTTGAAACCTTTTTAAATGTCTTAAAATTTCTCGAAACTTCACAACAGGATTTAAAATCCCTTAAAATCTCTTAAAACACGCAAAAACCTTTCCAACTTATTTAAAATTTCACGAAAATCTTCGAAATCGCTTAAAATTCGTTGGAATCTCTTAAAGTTCTTAGAAATCTCTTAATATTCCTCAAAATTTCAAAAAATTTTAAATCCCTTAAAATTCCTTAGCTTTAAAAATTCTCTTGAAATTTCATGAATTCCGTTGAAATTTCGCGAAATATCCTGAAATACCTTAAAATTCTACGAAATCTTTTTAAAATCCTAAAAATCTTTAGAACCTCGTAAAAATCACTTGAAAATGGTCAAAATTCATTAAAATTCTTAGAAATCTCTTGAATTACCTCTCCAAAAAAATTGATGTAACGAAATGTCCCTAAAATCTCGGTTAAATTGTTGTTTCAAACCTACTCTCTGAATTTGAATCAGCAAAATTTCATTGATTTTTTAATGACTTGAAATTGTAAGCAATTAAATAAATAATCGTGCGCGTAGCGCACGTGTTGGTCCGCTAGTATCTTAAAAAAGTGGTGTCACGAAATGTATCGAAAATCTCGCATACATTGTTGTTGCAAACCTGATTGGCTTTTGAATGACTTGAAGTTGAAAGAAGGAAAACAAATTAATGGCGCAAGAATTTCAAAAATCCTATCTTAAAAAAGTGGTGTCACGAAATGTCTCGAAAATCTCGCATACATTGTTGTTGCAAACCTGATTGGCTTTTGAATGACTTGAAGTTGAAAGAAGAAAAACAAACTAATGGCGCAAAAAAATTTCAGAAAAACCTTCGAAATACTTTAAAATTCGTTAAGATTTCTTAGAACTCCCCAAAACCTCTTAAAATCCTTCAAAAATTCACAAAAACGATTAACATCATAAATGTCTTGAAATCCAAATTGAAACTCGTAAAAATTTTTACAAATTCCTAAAAATATCTTAATATTTCTTAACATTTAAAATCTCTTAAAGTCTATAGAAATCTTATGAAATTTCATAAAATCCTTAAAAATTCTACAAAATCTTTTAAAAATTAGAGAAATCAATAAAATTATCTGAAAAACTTTAAAATCCTTTAAACCTCATCAAATATTTTAAAACTCATAAAAATCTCTTGAAATCTTTTTAAATTGATGAAAACCTTTTAATATTCCCATCAGAAACTTCTTGAAATGCTTTAAATTTTACAATAACATTTAAAGTCTCTTTACGTCTTTTAAAATCCATTAAAATTATTAGAAATCTGGTTACATTCCATAAAATCCTGAAAATTCTATAAAATCTTTTAAAAATCAGAAAATCCCTTAAAATTATTAAAAAATCTCTTGACTTTTTTTAAAATTCCACGAAATTTCATTGTAATATTTAAAATTCCTTAAAGTCCCTTAAAATTTTTTGAAACCTTTTGAAATGTCTTAAAATTCCTGGAAACTTCACAATAGGATTTAAAATCCCTTAAAATCTCTTAAAAAATATAATATATTTTTATATTATATTTTTATATCAGATATATTTTATATCAGAAACCTTTTCAAATCACTTAAAATTTCACAAAAATCTTCGAAATCGCTTAAAATTCGTTGGAATCTCTTAAAGTTCTTAGAAACCTCTTAATATTCCTCAAAATTTAAAAAAATTTAAAATCCCTTGTTAGCTTTAAAAATTCTCTTGAAATTTCATGAATTCCATTAAAATTTCACGAAATATCCTGAAATACCTTAAAATTCTACGAAATCTTTTTTAAAATCCTAAAAATCTTTAGAACTTCGTAAAAATCACTTGAAAATGGTCAAAATTCATTAAAATTCATAGAAATCTCTTGATATACCTTTCTAACAAATTATGTAACGAAATGTCCCTAAAATCTTGGTTAAATTGTTGTTTCAAACCTACTCTCTGAATTTAAATCAGCAAAATTTCATTAATTTTTGAATGACTTGAAATTGTAAGAGATTAAATAAATAATCGTGCGCGTAGCGCACGTGTTGGTCTGCTAGTTATCTTAAAAAAGTGGTATCACGAAATGTATCGAAAATCTCGCATACATTGTTGTTGCAAACCTGATTGGCTTTTGAATGACTTGAAGTTGAAAGAAGGAAAACAAATTAATGGCGCAAGAATTTCAAAAAAACTTTCGAAATACTTTAAAATTCGTTACGATTTCTTAAAACTCCCCAAAACCTCTTGAAATCCTTCAAAAATTCATAAAAACGATTAACATCATAACTGTCTTGAAATCCATGTTGAAACTCGTAAAAAGCTTTAAAAATTCCTAAAAACATCTTAGAATTTCTTAACATTTAAAATCTCTTAAAGTCTATAGAAATCTTATCAAATTCCATGAAGTCTTTAAAAATTCTACAAAATCTTTTAAAAATTAGAGAAATCAATAAAATTACCTGACAACTTTAAAATTCTTTAAACCCCATAAAATACTCTAAAACTCATACAACTCTCTTGAAAGCTTTTAAAATTTGTGAAAATTTGTTAAAATTCTTAAAAACTGTTTAAAATATTCTTTAAATTATACGATAACATTTAAAGTCTCTTTACGTCCTTTAAAATCCATTAAAATTATTAGAAATCTCGTTACATTCCATGAAATCCCGAAAATTCCATAAAATCTTGTAAAAATCAGAAAATCCCTTAGAATTATTAAAAAATCTCTTGACTTCTTTTAAAATTCTAGGAAATTTCATTGTAATATTTAAAATGCCTTAAAGTCCCTTAAAATTTTTTGAAACCTTTTTAAATGTCTTAAAATTTCTCGAAACTTCACAACAGGATTTAAAATCCCTTAAAATCTCTTAAAACACGCAAAAACCTTTCCAACTTATTTAAAATTTCACGAAAATCTTCGAAATCGCTTAAAATTCGTTGGAATCTCTTAAAGTTCTTAGAAACCTCTTAATATTCCTCAAAATTGCAAAAAAATTTAAAATCCCTTAAAATTCCTTAGCTTTAAAAATTCTCTTTAAATTTCATGAATTCCGTTAAAATTTCGCGAAATATCCTGAAATACCTTAAAATTCTACGAAATCTTTTTTAAAATCCTAAAAATCTTTATAACTTTGTAAAAATCACTTTTGAAAATGGTCAAAATTCATGAAAATTCCTAGAAATCTCTTGAAATACCTCTCCATAAAAAGTGATGTAACGAAATGTCCCTAAAATCTCGGTTAAATTGTTGTTTCATACCTACTCTCTGAATTTGAATCAGCAAAATTTCATTGATTTTTTAATGACTTAAAATTGTAAGAAATTAAATAAATAATCGTGCGCGTAGCGCACGTGTTGGTCTGCTAGTATGATTAAAATTGATTCGAAATGGAAATATACGTTTTTTTGAGACACCTTATAGTTGTTAAAACGGAAACTACCTTCACATAAATGTATATCTATATAGGAAAGTCGTGCATCTATAATAATATCTATATCTATATCTGAACGATATACATATACGTATAGAATCGTACGTAATGCGCCAGTAGATGATGAGGCGCCTCTATTCGTTGGTTCAGGGAACTATTTCTTCTTTCTCCCTCATTTGTTATTTCTCTCTTTTCTACAATCCCTCTCTTTTTACTCAATGCCGTAATTACTCAGGAAAAACAGTATAGAAATTAAATTTAAAAAAATATATTAATTTTCCTCTCAAATTTTTTACTAATGTCTCATATGGTGAATGTTGGTCACACCATTATATGTAATACATAACAACAATAATACAACAATATTATTATTATTATTATTATTATTATTATTATTATTATTATTATTAAAATAAATTAAATTTAAAAGTTTGAGTCGAATTAATGAATTTTATAATCTATTACTTTAATTGCATTTCCAGTTAAAGATTTTTGTGTCTTCTAATTTTAAGTATACAGATTGAACTTTTCAATTTAAAAATTATAAAATTCAAATTCTTCAATCTTAAACGAATAATTTTTTAATTCAAATGCTACCAATTTGAAACTGTTGAAAATTGAACTCAATTTTCAAAATCTTTTCTCTTTCTTTTATTTTCTTTCTGAATAGATAATTTTTAACCCCTTCCACAATTTCCACCCCTATTTCAGGCACTCAAAATTCTGCACTCTCCCTACGCTCCTGGATACGTAAATCGTCTCTCTCACTCTCCATCTCTCTCCCTCTGTCTTTCAACCCCAAACCAGCCGCCCTCTGATACGGGGAACAGTCGCTTTCTCCAACCAAAGGACAATCACCACTGTAAAGTGAGATCCCTGATTCCCGCAATTTTTGGTGTCTGTTATGTGAATTCGGTTTCGAGTAATAAATGGCGTGCGAATCGAAAAAATACTCGAAACTGACGACATCGCCTACATCAATTGATTATATACTAGGAAGTTCCACACAACCACTGAAAAACCACACACTCCGTGGCTTGGAAAAATGAAAAAAGAAACCCTATCATGACAAAGGTAGGAACACTTATTTCAAAATTCCATCTCAAAATACCTTTCATTTCAAAAATGACAAAAATCATCCCCTGCTTAACCTAATTTTCGGTATTTCCCCTAGTTCTCATTTTTTCCGTTAACACCCACATCTCCATGTTCTGCTCCCTTCCTTTGCGCACTACGCTCGATTTTTCATTATGAAAAATAAAGTAGAGATTAACATAAATAATACATTTTCTAATTTTCTTCTATAAACTGTTTAATAACTATAATGATTTTGATAACTTCTTAACACCTCGAAAGAAAGTAGTGTTATTTAGTTCCCTTCTTTGCAGCAAAGGTGATATTGCATTCTCCTTTTTTAATCAATTGCATTATTAATATTGTGTATTTTATTTGGCACTCCTTTGTCCTTCCGAGGTACCTAAATGGCGTCCTTGTCATTGACGCACACGGTCAACTTATATGGTTCGCATGAATGAGCAATGGCGGCATTTCTGACAATAAGTCTTCCATACGAAAGTAGCGCTCTCTTCCTTTCATTGATCTTTTTTATTTAATTCCTCCTCTTCAATTTACCCTCGAATCCTAAATTTTTTCCCCCCTGAAAATTCGAGCCTGAATTCAATTTCAATTCGTGACTGGCGAGGCAGTAAAATTATCGAAAAATTGAGAAAGATCCCATCTTTCATCTTAAGAATCTGGTTCCGTGAACCCTTATTCCTCGTTCATTCGTCTATTGATTAGGAATCAAAACCTTTGACCGGCGCAAAAATTGATAACCAATTCGTAAAACCGGAAATTACACCATATAAAATCTCAATCCTTCTTTTCTGAAATCTAAATAAGGGCGCTGACATATAACGTTGAATGAATGAATGAATGCAAAATTGAATGAACAATTCCCCTCGATCGAGATGTTTATATTTAGGAAATCATAATAGTTTGGATTACAAAATTGAACAAGAGTTATTAGTAAGAAATAAGAGCCGTTTCTCTTTATTTTGAAGAAGTTATTTATAAACAAAAATATCATAAAGTGGAATTTTTAATTTTCTAGTCCTACTTTTAATTATCAGATTCTTGTTTAAAAATTCTCAAAATGGCATCAACTTTAAAGTATAACATAAACATAAATTGTGAAACTTCCACTTAATATAGATTTATTTTTTTGAAATGCAAATATTTATGCTGTAGCGAATGTCGGATGCCCCTTTGAGTGACTCATTCAATTTGAAGTGACATTTTCAGAGTACTATTTACCGTATTTTATAACTAGGGCGGTGCGGATAAATCGATACTTTCATTCATGGCTGCCTCCCTCACGCTGACACGTGAGATATAGATAGATAAATATAAAACAAATATAATTATATAATATATAATTATATATAATATAGATATTATATAGATAGATCTTCTGTAATCTTCTATATTTCTTGCTGGCAAAATCGGGAATTTGCAGAGCTGTTACTATATTATTTAAATTTGAAAAAAATTATACATATAATGAACTTCTTGAAATTTTTGAATTTGCTTTAAAGAAATACATATCGCGAATTTACAATGTTCAATTACGTTTAAAAATCATTAATATAATTATGGATGTTCTGCCTACTTTCGTAAATGGTACATTGAAGAAAATATAAAGACAAGATTATTATTTTTTCAAATAACTGTTTAACATGATGGGAAACAATCGACATTTACAAAAATCGATTGTATACGCGCCTTCTCTGCAATGAAAGGGTCAAGCAATGCTAAACATTGTAATAATGACTTCAACTCCTCATCATGAAATGCCATGACCGCTAGTTATCTGATTCAAACTTAGCTGAATCGATTCTTCTGAATTTTTCAGTCATTGCAAAAAATACTGCTTTCTAAACACTTAATTTTTTGCGAAAATTATATTTTCCTTAAATTTTTCAAATTAAAGTTTCTGCAATTAATTACATGACATTTTTTAAAAAATACTAGTAGAATAAAGTGTACCTAATTAAAATCTAGATAATATTTTTAAAATATAGAAAATACGGTTTGCGTCTAACACTACCGCGTCGTAACTACTGAAAGACGAGCACACTACCCTATCACATCCAGTCTCACCCCCAGGACTGTTTCCTTCTTATTATAGATCCTCTCTTGAATAAAAATTCAACCCTCTTAATCATTTACTAAATATGTATTAGTTTCATTACCATTATCATAATCAAATTAAAGCTGGTACAAAAACAAAAAAAGTTATATTAAATTTTCTTAAAACTTAAATTGTTGACTTCAGATTTACTCATTGGCATGAGAATGAACTTATTTCCACTTTAAAGGTATTTAATAACATATCTAAATTTTAAATTAAATTTTAAACTAGAATTTCTATCGTTTCCTATCTTAAAAAAGTGGTGTCACGAAATGTCTCGAAAATCTCGCATACATTGTTGTTGCAAACCTGATTGGCTTTTGAATGACTTGAAGTTGAAAGAAGAAAAACAAACTAATGGCGCAAAAAAATTTCAGAAAAACCTTCGAAATACTTTAAAATTCGTTACGATTTCTTAAAACTCCCCAAAACCTCTTGAAATCCTTCAAAAATTCATAAAAACGATTAACATCATAACTGTCTTGAAATCCACGTTGAAACTCGTAAAAAGCTATACAAATTCCTAAAAACATCTTAAAATTTCTTAACATTTAAAATCTCTCCATAAATTGCTCCAAAACTCATAGAACTCTCTTGAAATCTTTTAAAATTTGTGAAAACTTGTTAAAATTCTTGAAAACTGTTTAAAATATTCTTTAAATTATACAATAACATTTAAAGTTCCTTGGCGTCCTTTAAAATCTAATAAAATTATTAGAAATTTCATGAAATCTTTCAAATTCTATAAAATCTTCTAAAAAGCATAAAATCCCTTAAAATTGTTAGAAATCTCATAAAATTTCACAAAATTCTTTAAAATTCCTTAAAGTTCCTTAAAATACGCTGAAACCCTTTGAAATCTCTTAAAATTCCTCGAAACATCATAAGATTTAAATTCCCTTAAATTCTCTTAAAACGCTGAGAAACCTTTTCAAATCACTTAAAATTTCATGAAAACCTTCGAAATTCCTTAAAATTCGTCAAGATTTCTTAAAACTCCCAAAAACCTCTTGAAATCCCTTAAAAATCCACAAAAATTATTAAAACCACAAATCTCTTGAAATCGATGTCAAAATTAATAAAAATCTCTAAAAATTCATTTAAAAAAACTCTTGGAATTTCTTAACATTTAGAATCTCTTCAAATTCTTAGAAATCTTATCAAATTTCATGAAATCCTTAAAAATACTACAAAATCTTCTAATAATTAGAACAATCTAATAAAATCCCTTACAATTTTACCACAACCTTCGAAATCCTTTTAAATTCTACAAATTCTTTTAAAAATCATACGTGTATAGAAATTCTTTTGAAATCCCTCAATAAAATTATCTGAAAAACTTTAAAATCCTTTAAACCTCATAAAATATTTTAAAACTCATAAAAATCTCTTGAAATTTTTTTAAATTCATAAAAACCTTTTAATATTCCCTTTAATATTTAATATTCCTTTTAATATTTAATATCAGAAACTTCTTGAAATGCTTTAAATTTTACAATAACATTTAAAGTCTTTTCACGTCCTTTAAAATCCATTAAAATTATTAGAAATCTCGTTACATTCCATGAAATCCTGAAAATTCTATAAAATCCTTAAAAATAAGAAAATCCCTTACAATTATTAAAAAATCTCTTGATTTCTTTTAAAATTCCAGGTAATTTCATTGTAATATTTAAAATTCTTTAAAGTCCCTTAAAATTCTTTGAAAACTTTCGAAATGTCTTAAAATTCCTGGAAACTTCACAACACGATTTAAAATCCCTTAAAATCTCTTAAAACACTCAGAAACCTTTTCAAATCACTTAAAATTTCACGAAAATCTTCGAAATCGCTTAAAATTCGTTGGAATCTCTTAAATTTCTCAGAAACCTCTTAATATTCCTCAAAATTTCAAAAAATTTAAAATCCCTTAAAATTCCTTAGCTTTAAAAATTCTGTTGAAATTTCATGAATTCCGTTAAAATTTCGCGAAATATCCTGAAATACCTTAAAATTCTACGAAAGCTTTTTTAAAATTCTAAAAATCTTTAGAATTTCGTAAAAATCACTTGAAAATGGTCAAAATTCATTAAAATTCATAGAAATCTCTTGAAATACCTCTCCAAAAAATGATGTAACGAAATGTCCCTAAAATCTCGGTTAAATTGTTGTTTCAAACCTACTCTCTGAATTTCAATCAGAAAAATTTCATTGATTTTTTAATGACTTGAAATTGTAAGAAATTAAATAAATAATCGTGCGCGTAGCGCACGTGTTGGTTTGCTAGTGATTCATAAAATATCGGTGTACTCAATAATCATATCAGCAATATTAAAATATTTTTACTAAACTCGGTTAGTGTAAATTTTTTAAACTCGGAATCCTTTTGAAATCCTTATAAGTTTGTAAAGAAACTGACTTGCAATTAAAATTTGAGTACTTTTATCGTCTGGAAGAAAAAATGAGGTGACAATTGAAAAGATGATAATTTTTTTGATATAGCGCCGGCACTGCTTTCAATCCCCATCGTCACCGTCACGTCACTTCCACCCCTTATAGCGTGTACTCTACATATGTATACACCATCGCTCTCGGCAACAATTCCTCCTCGTCTCGCACATTTTTCCCTATCTATTTTTAGAATAGCGGAATAACTGGCTGTGTAACGTCTTCCATTGTAATTCAGAGGGACATTCGGTGCCATTTTTCTTCTATTTCCTCACCCCTTCCTCAGTCAGATTCCTATATAGTTCTATTCTTTTTATATAGGTATTGTAAATTATAGGATGGCCCCTTTTTTAAGACAAATCATCACGCAATACTGCTGCAAAGTTGATGCAACGTGCAGCGAATTTAAAGCGTTTGAATCTCAACCACTGTGAATTAATAGGCTTAAAAATCTAAATCGTTCAACTTGGAATTGTTTGAATTAAAAGTCTCTTTTTAATATTTGAGTATTATAATTAGGTAAAGTTAAAGGTTAAAAAAAGAAATGAGTAAGTCGTATATTAACTCTGCGTTAAAATTGAAAAAGGAAAATAAGGAATTGGGGTGTTGAAGGGGCTTGCAATGCGGTTTATTTTTGTAACTTTTTTTCACTTGGAGAACTCGGGGGCGAAGGCGAAAATATAATGCCCTACTTACTTATTTTACCTTTGGTTTTGCCCAGAATGTAATATTCAGAAGCACAACTTGTCGTCTAATTAGAGTAAATATACATTAGAAATAACACAGTCACTCGAGGCGAGGACTGAGAAGTGAGAACCAAGAACCCTTCAACCCCTCTAATCAAGAACTGAGATCGTTGTCCGGGTCGGATAGAGAGACGAAAACACGAATTTTATTTTTGCGATTGCGAGCACGTGTAAATGGGGATTCGTCTCAAAGGAGAACTTTGATTAACAAACACAAATGATGGAACCATATAAGAATAAGAAGAAAGCCAGAAGGGAGCTAATGTGCTAACTCCATCAGAGTTTTAATTTTTAACATTTCGTGATTTTGGAAATGAGATCCTTATTGTTCGTTTTGTTAATTTCTTTTGTTTTTCTAGAAGTTAGTCAAGAAATCTAATTTTTCTTTTTTTCCGGTTAGGGCCACAATTAATTCACATTTAATATTTAATTCGGATTAAAAATTTTGAAAATGGGACTGCAACTTGAAATTGATAGGATTTGAAAAAGAAGTATACCTACTTTTAATACCTACTCGAAAAGAAGATTGAAGAAATTGAAAATTAATTTTTCTACTTTGAATCCATAAATAATGATCTGAAATTCTTTCCTGCATGTGGTAAAGAGGTCATGATTTTTTCCTCTTATGTAGTTCTATCATTGTGGACAAAAATCGTACATACGATATACGACATATTTGTTGGATATATTTGTATATATTTATTGAAAAAGATATATTTGTTGGAAAAGAAGCTTTTCCAGGTTTCTCCGGTTGCCTTTGTCATTAAAAACACGTCGTTTGTAGAATTCGAGTCGTGGCTGACTTTTTTTTATACCCCGTAAATTGCTTTCGCGAAGAGTTAGTATAGTTGAAATTTTTTTCAACAACAAGTTAATTGGAATAAAATCTTATATAATAATAATTTATGAAGCTAGAATTTAACTAAAATCCTGAATTATTGAATTAAAAATCGTTAAATCGGAATATTTCAGTATTAAAAATATTTTCATGCTTTTAAAACAGTTAAAATACCCCTAATTTGACAAAAATGTAAAAATTTCTAATCCTCTAAAGAATGTAACATCATAAAGATACTTTTCTTACCTTTTCAAGGATTCAAACATTTTTATCATTCTTCACTCTTGCACATTTTTGGCCTTAACTGCGTACTATTTGAATTACTTTTTATAGTTTCACACATTTCGTAACATTTGATGAAACTTGTTCTCATAACTAAAAAAGGATATAGTCGAAGGTAAGAATCAATGTGCAAAGGAAATATATTTTTAAACTTTCAATAAAAAACATAAAGTTTTAAAATTAGTGAAATTGAGTTACTTAAAATCAAATTTCAAAAATGCAATGTAATTATATTTATATGTATGAAAGACCGTTAGAGCTTGAAAAAAGGTCAAATTGTGAGAGAAAATTCGATGATAGGAAAATGGTTCAAGTTAGTTGAGTTTAAATATGATTAAGTACCGAAATCAAGGTATAGTTGCAGAAAGGCCAATCACTCTGAAGGAGTGCCGAAGCCTGAATATGAATGCCCGTAGCTTGAATTTCCCAGGGGTCACTGGGTTACTCTATAAAGGTGCAGGGATACCTTTCAACTATGCGTGG
Source organism: Synergus gifuensis (assembly GCA_904066015.1). NCBI lineage: Eukaryota > Metazoa > Arthropoda > Insecta > Hymenoptera > Cynipidae > Synergus > Synergus gifuensis. Next base: position 62,949 of record CAJFCO010000180.1, on the reverse strand, counting down.
TATAAAATTTTGTCTTCGTGTCAGGTATTATACAATATTAACTACCGTCATTTTTCTACCTTGATAATTTTACATTGTCTCTTACGAGGAACTCAAATTAACTCATTATTTCTGAATAACTGGCCTTGATGTTAATAATTACGAATAATCCATTATACTAAAATAAAAATTTTTAAAAATATTACAACGAAATGTAATTATAAAGAGTATTTTTTATAATTATAATATACTTACGAAAAAAGCTGCTCTATCGGGTATATTTTCACTATTTTGTGGAGAGAAAATAAAAAGAGAGTAAAATCCGGTTCGATAAACAGAAATGAATGCCAGAGATGTCAGGGAGGTTACGATTTTTGAATTAGTGCAGGCTTACGGTTCTGACCTCGTTTTCCATTGAAATGATATTCGCATCCAGAGATCGAGAATATAAAAACATATTCTTTCAAGATTTTTTATTTACAGTTTTTTAGTTCTAGCAATTTGAAAAAGGTAGTTTCCAAAGTAATTTAAAATATAATTTCTATACCTATTTTTCTTTCATATCTCGATTATAAAAATTGCACCTTTTTGAAAAAGAGTTATTGACTCAATCTTCATTTTAATAAGTCTCTCGACTATAAATCTCAGTGATCTTAGACGAACTCATTTGCTGCTTCAGTGAAACTATATTTCACTCTTTTTATTCATTTTTCTCTATTTCTGGGTCATTTGCGCCTTTTAGAATGTAAAATACTTTCATTCCTATCGAGCAATTAAAAATGTTAATTGACAAGACTGAAGAGAACAAATACACCAAAAAAGCCTGTTTGTCATTTTCAGTTGAAGGACTTTCACTTGCAATGTGGATCTCTGGATCATATAAGAGGTGATGGATAATTATATACGAGTGTTCGGATCTAGATGATCATAAGTGCGTGACAATTCTGATTTTTCGACGATTCTCTATGCTTAATTTCAATTTCCAATTTCTAACTTGTAATTTATTCCAGAAACCTCGATGAAATAATACATAATTGTAATATTCGTGTCAGGCGAGGATCATCAAAGGAGCATGATCTTTGCTCATTTTGCATAATGGACGAATGCGTCATTGATATGGATGCGAAACGGGATTACGCTCGTAACATTATGCACGTGATTTAAATGAGAAAGAAAATTATAGGATGTGTCATGATTCCTGTTCCCTGGCTAAACGTTATGGTTGTTTGCACGTCTGTTTTAAAATTGATTTTTAATGTCAAACTGAGAAAAAGTACAGAGCACGCGCATTTAACAGTTTTTTCTGCTCTCTTAATCTGAATTAGATAGTAGAAAGTTACTAATTTCTTCCTAATTCTAGAATAACTGAGTTCTATAAATTTTATATTTAAGTATAGTTCACAAACACTCAATACCTCAAACTGAATTTCTATGAGATTTTTCAATATTTTTCCAAGAACTTTTCTATACATTTGACTGAATTGAGGTATCGAGACTTTATAATGATCTGATCATAAACTCTCAATATCTCAAATGTGATTTCTACGAAACTCTTCAACATGTTTTCATGAAGATTTGTTTTACATTAAATACAGAAAATTATACAAAACTTATCAAATTCGTTCAAGGTTCGCTCTTATCCCTGAATATAGAAATAGTTCTGTAAAGTCTAATGAACTTTTTTCTTCCGTGTATTCATATTTTATTACATATTACATATTGCATAGTTAGTATCGTTACTATGGAGAAATTTCATCTGAACCTATATGTCTATACAAAAAATGAAGAAAAGGGAATGTTAAGTTTTTTTCGTCTCTTAGTTAGAGGAAATTAATAATGATACCATGTGTGCCTAAAGTTAATTCGTGCGAGATTATTAACTGGCGTACGTTATATGTATATATACGTAATTCATGTTTTATGTAATAAGTTCCCATTAAAGCGTGAGACCAGCGATTTATTTTTATGTCATCAGTTTTCGCAATCGATTATGACGCCCTAGAGATACAGTCTGTTATTTACATAACAAAATAACGAAAAGGTACAATTTTCTTCTACTTTTTACATTCTCATCAGAGAAGATATTAGTATTTGATTTGTGTAAAATTTGACCCCTCCAGTTTTTGTCAAATGTCCACGTTTTGGGATGTTCGTAGTACTCAAAAAGTCGAAAAATTTTTCCTACTGACTTTTTTGGATAAAAGAAAATTGAAAGACTTATAACATTTTGAAAATCCAAAAAAATGAAAGAAAACTTAAATTAGAAGCCAAACAACGCACGATATGAAAAAAAGTCTAAAGATGAAAAATGTTTCTTTTTGAACATCCTATAGGATAGGCATAACAAGTAAATTAGTTAACTTTTGCATTCAAAGCTGTAATTCCAAGAGAAAATTCTGGTTCTTGACACAAATTCTCAACGCTTTTCCTATGAATACAAAAAATGTGTCATAGACTTTTTTTAAATGCGGGATCTTTACTTTTGATAATTATAAACGAGCGAGCTAGTGAACAATGAAAGAGAAATAATCGTGAAAATTGTTCGTGCTTGTTGCTTGAATAGACAACCTGCTTCGGTAGGTATAACGAACATATCCCATTAACAAATTTTCCGGAGTCTTGACGCTTCGCGACTAATCAAAATTGGAAATTTCATCCACGTGATGAATTAAATCACTGGAATTAAGAATTTTCAATCTCCGTTTCTATGATGAATCGATTATACATCCTATCAATCGGTTGCGTTCACATATTCAATTATAAAATTATATAATACGAATTAGTGTACATAATATTAGATAATAATATTGTATATATACGCTTACGACTAATATGTAGAATTTAGTATCCCTTTGTTCGCTCTGTTTGTTTAAAGCACGCGAATTTCTGGTCGGATTGATGAAAGAGAATGATTTTCTGAAGTTGAGAAATATTGAACGATATGTCCTGTATGAATAAGCGACATTAAGGACAAAAATATTGCTTTCGTCTAAAATTACAAAAGGATATTTTTAGAAAATGTGGAAGACGCTATTCAAGAATAATAAGTCATAATTCTGCGACTTCGTTTGACGATGTCTATTCACAATGAATTCTTAACGTGAAGATACAGAGCTTCTCTTTCCTAAAGTTCAAAAGGCATTTTGTCCATATTCCTGGGCTGAGACCTTGATTGTCTCTGATTAACTTTCGTGGGAGTCATTAGATTGTAAGCAAGTTTAACATTCAAGTTTTTCAGGGTAACTTTATTTTCATCATTTTTTTACTTGTATTCTCGTACCATATATGTACTTATAAAAAACATTCCTCTTTTAGAAGGATTTTCAGATAGAAAAAAGTTTGCTTTTTATTGTGGCTTGAAAACTAAGGTCATATAGAAACTGCACTTTGTTTTTCCTGGAATATATATAAATTATATATTTATTTGACATTTCTATAGAAATGTCAAATAAATAGAATATATATGGAGCATATATGCTCCTCATTAATGAAGTTATTATGCTAATGCTGTGTGCACAGCGGAATTACTGAAGAGAGATAAATACGTGTGCTAAATTTGCTAAAGGAGTTTAATTTTAGAATAAATAGACATTTTAATTTTAACAAGTCTCAAGATTTAAATATTGTATGTTGAATACTAATAATATCTAATGCATCTGAAGATGATTTGCTGATGAAATCTGGAAACTAATGAGACAGTGTGAATCCGATCTGAAGCTGAAAATAATAAAGCCGGTGACGGTTTAAATCTTCTAAATGGAAGCGGAAGACCTTGGGTCTTTAAACTTTAAAGGTCCAGCCGTCCAGTAGATCGTTGCGCCATGTCAGTGGCCCATGTCCATTGCAGAGAAATCGTCTCAGACTCAGACATAGAGACTCAGAGGCCTATCGAAAGGTCTCAGCACTCTATCAATTTATAGTTAAAAACTTGATACACTGAAACTAACCCAGTTATTCGAAAGAGATATTGAACAAATTCAATGCGCAGTCGCTGCATCCTCAACATCGACGGTGGTTGCTCCTTCTCTCTCGATCTTTTAATAATCCCTCTCTCTCTTGCTCTTTCAACTATGGTCCATTCTGCCACCTGCCACCCTACCGGCTACTTGTTGTCTACGGGGAAGCAGTCTGTTGTTCCAATGCAACAGTAATGTTGCTTCTAGTGCCGCGAATTGTTACCCATCGTGTACTCTACTTCATCAAAGACTTCGGCCAAGAATGTTCTGAAGCTCGGGAAAATTCCAGAGAAGGGAAGTTCGGCCCTCAACAAATCAAAATTCAAAAATAGACTCTTTTTCGGATATTCTAAAAGAAGAATTACTCAATTTCTTGATAAAGTTCCTGATAAAATATTAAAGAAACTTCTTCTAAAGCTAGGTTTTTTCAAAGAAGGTTGCACATCGGAAAGTGGAAGCAAAGCTTTCATCATTGATGGAGAAGAGCGTCATTGACCTAATTATGTTCCTCGACGTCTGTCAGTTGTATTTGCAAACAAGGAAAAAGTCAAAAGATCTCTGTACTCTCTGGGCCATTATCACTTTTATTAAAACTGAAGACTCTGGTGACTTTTTACGTTGGTGTCAAAGTTACACGGTGCTTCACCTGAGACATAAAGAAGAAGGCGGACGTGCTAGTTCACGTGAAAAAATCCGCGGAGCGGAAAAGAAGATACTTCGAATTCTTCAGGAATTATTTTACTGCGGGTGCCTTCCACCCAACAATCTCGGAATCTGAACGCCTGATCAGTGTCAGAGAATGAAATGAATGAAATTCCTATTCGAAGTGGAATTTCTCGAGGTCGAGGGGTATTCTTTAATTTTTTATGGACGATAATTTATCTGGAATGGAAGCTAAATTCTAAACAGGAAAGGATTTTAAATCTTATAATCTTTCTTTTTTAATAAAAACTTTATGGCCTTGGGAATTTATGCTCGTAAAGAAAATCTGGGACGTTATTGTAAGGGAAGTTTCATTGTTTAGGTTCCAGCGTACCTGTGGATTCTATGCGAGAGTGTGAATTCCCAATAAGGTCACGGTTAGTTCTACTTGCCTACTCTAGGGATATTTTATCCAGTTTCAGGGTTGAAGTATTTAAAATGATTTTCTTTTAAATAAACTAGCAGACCAACACGTGCGCTACGCGCACGATTATTTATTTAATTTATTACAATTTCAAGTCATTAAAAAATCAATGAAATTTTGCTGATTCAAATTCAGAGAGTAGGTTTGAAACAACAATTTAACCGAGATTTTAGGGACATTTCGTTACATCATTTTTTGGAGAGGTATTTCAAGAAATTTCTATGAATTTTAATTAATTTTGACCATTTTCAAGTGATTTTTAGGAAGTTCTAAAGATTTTTAGGATTTTAAAAAAGATTTAGTAGAATTTTAAGGTATTTCAGGATATTTCGCGAAATTTTAACGGAATGCATGAAATTTCAAGAGAATTTTTAAAGCTAACAAGGGATTTAAAATTTTTTGAAAGTTTGAGGAATATTAAGAGATTTCATGGAATGTAACGAGATTTCTAATAATTTTAATGGATTTTAAAGGACGCAAAGAGACTTTAAATGTTATTGTAAAATTTAAAGCATTTCAAGAAGTTTCTGATGGTAATATTAAAAGGTTTTCATCAATTTAAAAAGATTTCAAGAGATTTTTATGAGTTTTAAAATATTTTATGAGGTTTAAAGGATTTTAAAGTTTTTCAGATAATTTTATTGAGGGATTTCAAAAGAATTTCTATATATGTATGATTTTTAAAAGAATTTGTAGAATTTAAAAGGATTTCCAAGGTTGTGGTAAAATTTTAAGAGATTTTATTAGATTGTTCTAATTATTAAAAAATTTTTCAGTATTTTTAAGGATTTCATGAAATTTGATAAGATTTCTAAGGATTTTAAGAGATTCTAAATTTTACGAAATTCCAAGTGTTTTTTTTAATGAATTTTTAGAGAGTTTTGTTAATTTTGACATAGATTTCAAGAGATTTGTGATTTTAATGATTTTTTTGGAATTTTAAGGGATTTCAAGAGGTTTTTGGGAGTTTTAAGAAATCTTAACGAATTTTAAACAATTTCGAAGGTTTTCATGAAATTTTAAGTGATTTGAAAAGATTTCTCAGCGTTTTAAAAGAATTTAAGGGATTTTAAATCTTATGAAGTTTCGAGGAATTTTAAGAGATTTCAAAGGGTTTCGGAGTATTTTAAGAAACTTTAAGGTATTTTAAATGTTGTAATATAATTTTCAGGAATTTTAAAAGAAGTCAAGAGATTTTTATAATTTTCAAAATATTTTATAGAATTTTAAAGAATTTTGTGAAATGTTATGAGATTTCCAACAATTTTAATGGATTTTATGATTTTTAGAAGATTTTATAGAATTTTAAGGATTTCATGAAATTTCTAATAATTTTATTACATTTTAAAGGACGTCAAGGAACTTTCAATGTTATCATATAATTTAAAGAATATTTTAAACCGTTTTTAAGAATTTTAACAGTTTTTACAAATTTTAAAAGATTTCAAGAGAGTTCTATCAGTTTTAGAGTATTTTATGGGGTTTAAAGAATTTTAAAGTTGTCAGGTAATTTTATTGATTTTTCTAATTTTTAAAAGATTTTGTAGAATTTTTAAGGATTTTATGGAATTTCATAAGATTTCTATAGACTTTAAGAGATTTTAAATGTTAAGAAATTCTAAGATGTTTTTAGGAATTTGTAAAGCTTTTTACGTGTTTCAACTTGGATTTCAAGACATTTATGATGTTAATCGTTTTTGTGAATTTTTGAAGGATTGCAAGAGGTTTTGGGGAGTTTTAAGAAATCTTAACGAATTTTAAAGTATTTCGAAGGTTTTTCTGAACTTTTTATGCGCCATTAGTTTGATTTTCTTCTTTCAACTTCAAGTCATTCAAAAGCCAATCAGGTTTGCAACAACAATGTATGCGAGATTTTCGAGACATTTCGTGACACCACTTTTTTAAGATAGGATAGGATGATTAATGGACTTATGGTAAAATTATAATCAAACCATAATATAATCAAATTATTTACAATGAAACTTATCAGATGATTCGAATCTATTGTCCCCAGTTTCACAATGACTGAAAATTCAATTGTAAATGCATTCGTGTTCGTTGAAGATAAGAGTTTTTGGAATCGGATCGCTGGTTTTCATAGATTATCGATAATTTTGGGAAAGGACGCTTTTTAGAAAAAGGAATCTTCATTTTAAATATCGTTGGGATACATGTAAATGTTTTTCAAATGAATTAAAGTAAATTAATTAAAATTGTTTTCAGTAGTGTGACCACGCGTGTGGATGCGGGCAAAACGTCGAAACGAGAGGAATGACTGAAAGCGACAGTGAGCAAACAGCTCGGTCTTTGGCCCTAGAGCAAGCATACGTCCACGAAGTCTATGAACAATGTGCCGAAAAGACTGTACAAAACAAGCAATGGCCACGAATTTACCAATTTCTCGAGGAATTGGAGCCGGGAGCCCTTGTCTGCGACATAGGTTATTTTTTAAATAATTCCAACGATAAAAAATTATTCGCTCCTGCCAGGATTCGAACCCACGCTCTGTTCTGCAAAAGCTGTACTTAAAACCGAGCGGATCATGCAATATGCAGCCAAGGGTTCGATTCCTGGCACCAGTGAATATTTTTTTACTTATAAAATCGCTGAATATTAATAAATATTTATTTTGCGTTAAAGGTTGCGGCAATGGGAAATATCTGAATGTCAACCATAGTGTTTATAAAGTAGGGGCGGATCGATGTAAGAGACTGACAGATATAGCTAGAGAAAAAGAAAATGAGGTCGGTATTCACTTTTCGATTCTTAAATTAAGGGCGTTGGAGCCAAGTTCTAATCTAAAAATTGGATTTGCTCATTTTACTCAACAAATATTAAATTTGGAATTTTTCCCCTCTGTATAATTAATCAATTTTTAACTAGAATTATGCGTACAGAGCGAGAAAATATCTAATTCAATTATTTTTTAAGTAAAATGAAAATATTCAATTTTGAAGTTAGATTTTGAATTCTTCGTTTTATGCAAAATGTATCGAAATTAAATATTTTTTTCACTCTGTACGCAGTCTTAAATTTGTAATAAGATTAGTGCTACAGAGCGAAAAAATATTTATATATAATTTTCGTTGAGTAAAATGGAGAATTGAATTTTCAGATTAACACTTGGGTGGAATCAAGTTCTAATCTAAAAATTCGATTTCTTCATTTTACTCAACAAATATTAAATTTGGAATTTTTCCCCTCTGTATAATTAATCAATTTTTAACTAGAATTATGCGTACAGAGCGAGAAAATATCTAATTCAATTATTTTTTAAGTAAAATGAAAATATTCAATTTTGAAGTTAGATTTTGAATTCTTCGTTTTATGCAAAAAGTATCGAAATTAAATATTTTTTCGCTCTGTAGCGCTAATCTTTTTTCAAATATAAGATTGCATACAGAGCGAAAAAATATTTAATTTC
>CAJFCO010000180.1:5895-54364 GCA_904066015.1 Synergus gifuensis | reverse complement strand
TCATTTTACTCAACAAATATTAAATTTGGAATTTTTCCCCTCTGTATAATTAATCAATTTTTAACTAGAATTATGCGTACAGAGCGAGAAAATATCTAATTCAATTATTTTTTAAGTAAAATGAAAATATTCAATTTTGAAGTTAGATTTTGAATTCTTCGTTTTATGCAAAAAGTATCGAAATTAAATATTTTTTCGCTCTGTATGCAATCTTATATTTGAAAAAAGATTAGCGCTACAGAGCGAAAAAATATTTATTTATAATAAATTTTTTTTTTAATTTTTCACAATTGAATAACAATGTTTTATTCTAGGTTTTAATATGCGATAATTTATCGTTACCTTTCCGAGACGAGAGCTTTGATGCAGTGTTGTCAATCGCTGTTGTTCACCACTTTGCCACAACCGAAAGACGAGTTCGAGCCTTGAAGGAACTTGCTCGGGTTTTGAGAATAGGTGGACGTCTCATTATTTCTGTATGGGCTATGGAACAGAGGCACCGAAAGGTGAGTTAAAAAATAATATTTAAAAATATATGCGTAAATAATCATCAATTTTAGCACGAAATCAATACCCCTCACTCGAGTACCTATAATAGCAGTAATATCTAATAATAACTTCCAAGGATCGATACAAATATACTTTTCTCCAAACTGGCATGAGAAAAAAGCATAACTTCATAAAAGTTTCGCCTTTGACGATTTTAAATAGAAATTTTTTCATAAAAGCTTTTCTGAAACGTTCTTTTTAATTATATTGGTTTTCTTCTAGTTTGAATCTCAAGATGTCCTCGTTCCTTGGCCCAAAGCTTATTGCCTCAATTCGAGATCCAATAGTGGAAAATCTCATGGTTCTTCCTACGAAGAAAGACAGCGTGAACATCCGCAAAAAAATATTTTAAAAAGGTAAATATTTCTTCATCTACAAGTACCATAGATTCCTATTATACCAAAAAAATTGATTTCCTTACTTTTGAATTGCAGAGGCAGTCAGCGAAAATGTAAAAACCGAAGTTACTGGACAGATCCAATATTCAGTCCATCCCCTTCGACGAGCAGTCTTTCCAGTCCCAACGAAACATGTTACAGTTTTTTTCGAAGAGCACTGCAAAAATTAGCAGGTGGTAGACGAGGATCTCGGCCCTGGTTTCTGGAAAATTGGCAAAACGGAGGAAAAAGTCGTAGACGTTACGAACAAGAAGACAGTGGTGATATAGATGACATGCCAATAGAACTTCGAAGATTAGAAGACACAACGGCGACTTTGAGCAAACAATCTGAAAGCTTGAGTATAAAGTCCAAAAGTCTGGGTGATTTTTTGGAAATACAACGACTTGATCTGGTGAGATCAAGGTCCAGCATCCCTGGTCTTTGCTCTACTGTGACCACCGAAATTGAATTGGATGAAGATTCAATCACTCCTCCAATCACCGCGTCAAAACCTCGACTAGTCAAGCAGAAAACACACTTTAATGATGATGAGGACTGTTTTGATTTTCCTGAAAACACTGCCATTCAACAAATAATCAAGGACCTACCAGACTTTCAGGTAATATTCAATTTTCTGAGGAAGTATTCTTTTTACTAATTACAATTCTCTTTTAACAAAGTTTACTGTCAGTTTCTTTTGTCAATCCATTGAAACGTTTCGTTTCTTTTGCTCGTTAAATTATACGATAGAAACTAGTAAAATTCAACTCTCTCTCTGCATCCCTGAAGATTCTAATTGTTAATCTAATTTCACCAATTCAGGATCCACAGAACATGAACACAAAGCGGGGAAGCATTGTGCAAAAGCAGAGTTCAATGAACGAAGAGTTGTTGTCGATAGAACGGTTGGAAGAGAAGGAACGATTACTTCGCAATATCACGAAGCAATCGTCACTCAATGAGGATTTGATATACAAAAGGAAGGCATTTGAAGCTTTCAGAGAGTCCTTTTACTCTGGAAATGCATCGAAGAGATTTCAACTCTTGAAAAGTGGCCTTACGAACAGGATCAAACAGTCGACTACGAATATCGAGAAGGTTTCAGGAATGTCAATTAAGAACGGTTTTGTGAGAATCCTGCAGGTGAGATAAAACTTTGAAATATATCATTCAAACTTCTAATCTATTCAATATTTAATTAATTCTAATTTAATTTTCTAGAGTTGGAAGTCAACCGAAAGTGAAGTACCAATTCCCTCGAATTGTGAATACGTCTCCGCGAAAATGAATCCCAACGAGAACTTGCAAAACTTAATAAACTTGAAACGAGATCCAGACTACATCGAGAGGAGATTATCCCGAGAAGATGGTTCAGATTCCTCCAAAGACAGTAGTTTACAGAGCGATACGAGTGTCGATTCAGAGGACAGCTTCGCCTCAGTTATCTATGTGCCAAAACCTGATGTGACGCCCTTGATAGATGTGATAACAGCTCCACCTCGTTACCAATTAAGCACAGCCTCCGCACCACCTTCACCTCGAGTCAAGTATCCACCTGACTTGTCAGGTCCCAGGTTAAAAATGATCTCTATTTCTCCCCTCTTAAAACAATTCCCAGCCACAAGCAAATCCCTGCCTCCTCCTAGTCCACCCGGATTGTCTCCTAGAACTCTCAGCTCTGCAACGATGAGGCCCTTCTTCAACCACAATCATCAGAAAAATGGGAGCACTCAACCAACCATCAACTTCTTTGACAAGCAATTCGATTTCACTATCACAAATCAATGTAGTGGTAATAGACCAAATCAGATCAACGTTCAGAATACAAGCCTCAGCAAAGAAACTACTCAAGACGTGAATCTTGATAATAAACTTTTAAATAATAGCTCTCATAACATTTTGGATACTATCAAAGTCGATTTGGATGCTTCCTTAGGAACTCCTAAAATAGAAAAGTTGAATAGCGAAAACCTAAATGAGGAAGATAGCCGCAAGGATAGATTAAACCAGATCAAGGAGTTGCTGAATCAAAAGCCAGGTTTCGCTACAAGAACTAAACCATCTTTTCCACTAGTGAGAAGAGCCTCATCAGTCGTTCCCGGAAGACTTGAAACAGTAACCAATATCCTACCACGTTTACTCTCTTTGGAATTATTCAACCCCGAAACAGACGATTTAGATAGCGACTCTTCAGGAGTTTCATCACCGGAATCTGTAGGATCAGTCATCAGTGTCATTTCTGACGAGCGATACACGAAGAAGCTTAATAAATCTGATGAAAATAGTTCCGATAGTCTAAAAGAAGAGTCTTCAACTTCAAATTCTAAAGTCGAAGATCCAGAATACGAAATTAAGGCCCAGAGTCCAAAGAACTCAGATTCATCTATTTCCTCCTCACCCTCCCGGTCCCTCAGACTTCTGGAAGCAGCTGCAAACGTTGCAAATTCTCTTGAAGACGCTGTAGAAACCGTCATACAACAAAAAGAACAGCACCGAAGAGATTCCTCTCTAACAAGTTTAAATTCGAGATCAAATTCCTTCTCGACTGAAACAAAGCACCTTCTCTCTGCCTCTCCGGAAGAAGTGACCTGGAATGAGGAATGTCGTCAGCATCTGATGGACTTTACCGAGAAGCTGAGCGAAAATCTGATTCATGACATTGACCAATACTGTAAGAAGACCAAACTTGAGATTAGTAGAGAGCTCGATGAAATCCAGTTCCCAAAGAAATCCGAAATCCCTGACACTTTTTATTCTTCGATCTCTAATCCTCTCGAGAGGAAACCTTCTCTAGATTCTTGTAAATACAACGATTATCTAGAATTCGACAATAAACCAAGTAGTCTTGAAGATGATGAACTCATCGGTAGAAGCGCCTCTGAAGAGAATATGGATTTCGTGATGGTATCCAAAAGTGGCGAGTTCATCAACGAATCCGAAAATGAAAGGAAGATTCTCGATAATCAGGAGATGAAGATGAAAGAAGTCAGCAATGAAAAGTACTTGAGATTCGGAAACTCTATAGAGTCGAGTGATATTGGTGACTCGATTGAAAACACGATTAGCGAAAGTAGTCAAGGTAGCACCAGGAGGTTGGGATCTGGTAGTACAGTTTCTCTAGGGTCCAGCAATTTGGATTTCAGCAGATGCATCAGCGAAAGGCGCAAGTTTTTGAGTCAAAATCGATCAGCTTCTGAGGAGATTCCCTCCAAGTTGATGTCAGGAAGGAGTCATTTTGAAAGATCTAGGATGACAACTGCTGTTAGTAATGGAACTCTTAGTGGATCTTCTTCTCAGGAATCTTTGCCCTCCGATAAGGGAGGTGGAGCGATCACCTATCATCAATATTATCATGTTTTCCGAGAAGGGGAACTGGATCAGTTGATCAACAAGTACGTGGAGAATTTGCATATCATCTCCTCGTATTATGATCATGCGAGCTGGTGTATAGTAGCTGAGAAAGTGCAAGTCTGGACTATATGACTACTCGAGGTCTGGAAAAGAAAGAATTTTATACCGACCACTGATTTTTTTAAGGAGAGAGGTAGCCAATGGGATCGAACGTTTTGCGAAAATAGGGTTCTGCTTTTGAAAGCTTAGTTAGATTCTTAGATGCTGTGAACACAACGTTTCCATTCTTTAAATCTAGAGTATTGTAGGAAGATCTTAAAGTTAGTCTACTGGTGAAATATTCCAGCTTATGGTTTTTATTAGTCCTTGTGAAGTTGGCTCAAAAATAGATGGGGTCAAAAAAATGTTCAAATTTAAAGTTATTCAACTGTGAAATACTTTGGATATTTTGAATTATTTACATTTGAAATCGTGACATTTTAAACATTTGACTTTAAAATTGTTGAATTTCAAACGCTATAAATTGCAAGAAAGACCAATATACTCATAAAATTGAGATCTTCCAAGAAGTTACACCAGCCTCTTAAAAATAATTCAGCATAATATCCGCTATTTACTATTTTCGCAAATGTAAGATCTAATTATAATTATAAATCCCTTGAAAACAACCATTAGAGTGGGTTGAGAATACAAAAATTTTGATATTCATCTTCGGACCAACTGAAAACGAAAAAATAAGCTTTTCTCAATTTTTTTCACAATACTGGTTTTACAGCAAAATTTTTTCAATACAAGTTTTTGATTTGATAAATTTGATAAATTAGTTTTAAAAAATTATGTCAAACATAATAACAATTTGTACCTTCAACCCAAACTAATAACCATTGTTAGGAATAATTAACCGAGTTAAGGTTTTAGTGAGAACCGAATTAGGATAGTCGTAGGTTTTTATTTTCTCTTTAGGGAGATGACGTAATCTTGTCGTTTAGAATCGTCCATCTCTCCTTATTCGATACTTTTAAGAATGTTTCGACATTGTAAATAATTAAGACATACATTCTCACAGCACACAAACTCTCGCTTGTAAATATGTATAAAGGGAAACTCTACTCTGATATAAGCGCACACACAACAGATTAGACAATTCGTTTCTAAATGACACTTTTAGAATACATAGATAGGTATTTGTATAATTTAACTTAAGACTAAGTGCTTGACCAACTATTTGTACTTTTATTTTGTCTATAACGAAACGACATTGTCGCTCTCTCCTTGTTTTCTGAATATGTCGATAATTAAGATCACTCCTGTCGTGAATTAGTTATTACCCAGGACGAATAATGGATTCTAATGTAGCTCATGTTATTCCTTGGATAGTTTGTGCGTTTCAGAACTGAGAATTTTGCAGTTTTTAGTCAAATTCTGAACTCTAGAAATAAGATTTCTGAAAAATTGGAAGTCAAATTAAGTCATATTCTTGCCTTCAGAAATCTTTCAGGGGATTCCTTTTCAAATAACAAGAATTTTTCTATCGGAATGCGATTTTTAATTCGACGTATACAACCCTTTAGTAGTAAAAAAAAATTGTTCCAACAAGTTTTTGAAAATTTTTGAAAATGTTGGACTGATGAGACTTCGATGTTTCAGGACAATTTTTTTGAAATGCTATAACACTGTTTCTAACTAACCAGTTCATCTTATTATTCTTTGAAATGATTTGTTTTGAAACGTACTTTAATACGAAAAAAAAAAATTTTTAATCTCATTCTGAGACAAAAATTCTTGTTACCAGTTAAATCTCCAAATGTACAGTTATTTGTATAAATCGTTCTACAGGGTGTGCGAATTTCCAGTTTTTAATCTGGCAGCAAAAATTTATTATATTTTAAATATTTTTCATTATTCAATTACGTAAATGTGCTGCATGGATTAAAAGCGGAATGAAACTGGTTCTATATTAGAGTGGTCCAAAAAAGACTTTCTGGAATTGTTATTCGGGAATTGTTTTTGGACCACTTTTTTTTATACATATGGCAAAAGCAATCTTGTAAATAGACATTTATCGTTGAATAAGAGATTAGTTATTTAGGATCATTCTGTTAGCGTTTTACGTAATTATAAACATCATCTGCCTAGCAATTTTAATCAGCATCCAATAGCAAGACATTTTTAAAGCTACAGGTACTAAACTACGAAACGTAATAGGTAATACCCCACCATATCAGCGAACCGAATGAGTGAAAATCACATTTTTCACAGAAAGTGATAAGTCAGGGTACAAGACTCGCGAAGATGAATATCATTATTGTTACAGAGCTCCGTATAATTATTATAATCCCTAAACACAGCGACGCTTGTATTGCGATATAAATATATAAATGTTCTATGGACAGTTCACGCAAAAGAAAAATATGCAGAGGGACTACAATTTTTATTAATTTTTGAAATATTTCATTCGATAGGTATAAATATTTGATCTTCATATATTTTTTTTTGTCAGAAGGTTGAATTGAATATTTTAAAATTAGAAATTTATAATTTTCAAACTCATGGATTTTTTTAGACAATTCTCTTTATCTATAAAAAGGTAGGAACTCTGCATCATTATAAATATATTGCCAGTGACACCATTATAAGATTGTGATATTCTTACGATTCTTACATCCGTCTAATCCAAAAGTTAATCACCTAATTCGAATTCTCCCGGTTGAACGTTAATCACAACTTCAGGCATATCACCAACGGTCTATAATGTAAATCCATTTTAGAAGAGAGATCATTCTCATCAGATTCTTCCAAGTTGTCGACTCTGCAAGAAAAAGTAAAGCAGATCCTAAAATGAAATTCATTCCAAATTATGTTCTTCAATTTCCAAGAGTCGACAATTGGTGAAGTCATTAATTTAATCATCGAATATCTAGACTAGAAGAATATATAGGGACCGGGGCTTCTGTTAATAGCTTGCGATCAATGAAAATGGGAGATTACCTTAGATAAGTGCGCATATGAATCTACGATTCGATATCGATATCAAAAAATAATAAAAGAAAAGTCGAACCTAAGCTACCCAAATGTACTAACTTTGTGCATGATCGTTCCACACGGAAGATAAGATATAATAATTCAGTATTTGACAAAGCTCAATGTTGTATGATTCTTTCATACCGATACTATTGCATCGCTAGCGATTAAATTAAATCCTTTACAGATTTGCCTGAGCTGCGACTTGATGTTGCTTCGCTGTAAGCTTAGGAGGAAGCCTACCAAAGGCAAAAGAGACGATCGTGCAAAAATTGTATAGACCGACAGCTCAAAGGCGAATGTGCTAATACGAGTAAAAATCTTTATTATCTAAGATTCGAGAAGAGAAGAATAATTATAGCAAAAAGAAAAAACTTTAAAAGAATTTTATGTGTGGAGGCACCAGTTTTTACTTGGAGATTAAGTGAAAATAAAGGTACCCTCCCGCAAAAGAGTTGCAAGGACTCGCATATTGAACTGGGACTACAATTAACAATTTTGTTTATCCAGCCGTTCTTGATATACTTATTCCAGCTTGAAGCACACGACCGTCAGTCTTTCTAAACTGTTTCAAAAATAATTGACAATATGCATTTACTGTGCTCGAGGGAGGGTGTCACGCGATTTTGTAAAATTACGAACACATTTCTAGAAATTAGCGCTTAGCGACAGTCGAACCGAAGAGAATACCAACACATGCGTGTACCTTCTAGTAGAATTTACTCGATAGTTGAATTCAAATTTCTAATCCAATACAGTATAGTCGAATTTCGAATATTCAGAGAAAACCCTTCCTTCGCCTCTCTTAGGTTCGCAGATTCTGTTTCTTCTGCATGTTTGACCTTCTCGTTTTTTTTTTTTTTATATTAAAAGAGTCTCAATGCGTTCTCTTTAGAGCAAGTCACTTATTGCTGTGGATCAAGCAGACATTGATTACGCTATGTAATTAGCGACGAGTGCACTGTATTTCACAGTGAGATTATTTGTTAACTTTGCATTAAGTAAGTCACGATTGTATATTTCATTTAATAGAAGTACTGTTTCATATTCTGGTCTTTTTTCTTAGAACCCTTCCTGGAATCTGGAACTTTTTTTAAAGTCAATAAAAAGATCAACTTCTGACAAAAGCATTGTATTATTCCCCATTTGGAATACTCAACCAGCTACATAGAAGTATTATGTAAATTAAAATCTGCAGAGTGTATATAACTTTCATATAAAATCGTAAAATCATTACTTACAAATTTTACAATTCAAAGAAGCTAATATTGTATATTTTCACAAAGCTAAGCGTGGAATATAATTGCGGTTTACTTATAGACTTACAGGAGAGCAATCTAAGGTGAGTAGAAAATAATATAATAATAATATAATAATAATAATATTCATGTCAGTGATACTATTTTCAAAAAACAAATTGGCAGATTTGACTTTAGACTTTCACTTGCTGCTCTCGAAATTTAAACGAGCTTAAAGTACAGTTATATCACAAGTATAGAATTGTAGTTGAATTTCTTTATACACTATTTATACAAAATTCTGGAGTGCAGGATTATCTTACTTATTTTATTCACGACGTAGATTCTCAAGTCGGGCTTGCAAATCGGCATCAGCATCTGCAAGGTTGCTTCCATCGTCTGCACCTGCTGGTTGGGCAACAGGTTGCTTCGAACCAGCAACGCTTAAAGACCCGGAAGCTTGTGGTAATCCCGAAAGTTGGTCGGTTAATTGAAGACCGAGTTCGTCTAGAACCTGGGAGACGACAGCATCACTAAAAAAGGAAACAATTTGATAAACACAAAATTAAAAGGGATAATTTTGAATTTGAAAGTTTATTTAACAATTTTTTAAAGCAAACATCTAATTTTTTACCTCTCCTCTTCGTCGTCTTCATTGTCCATTGCATCGTCTATCGCATCGTTCATAATTTCTTCCTTCATGTCCATGATTTCTGACTGTTTCTCGAATTCCTGAAGGATCTTCTGTATTTGCGGAAGATTAAGTTGCCTGAAAAAAATTAAGAGCATTTAAAATTGGATTAAAACTTATTAAAATTTATTTATGCAATTTATTCAAGTTTAAATTAAAGAATTAAAATCACCTATTCATGCTCTGCATAGCTTTAGTAACTCCCTTCATAGCTTGAGCCATCGTATTTTGAGAACGAAGAGTTTGAATTTTGAGAGATACTGCTTGAATATTTGCTTTCATAAGCATAAATTTCTTAACGTAACGTCTCGTCCTCACGAGATCTTTTGCCATTATTTTCACTGCATCCTGCAAAATTTTAATCAAAACATTACCGACCAGAATACATATTAATCATAACTAAAGATTTCCTTCTGCGTTAAATAAATATTTGAAAAATTGTACCATTTGTCCATCTTTTGCGAGTTTTTTAATATCAGCAATAATTTTCTTCTCTTGCTGTTCCATTCGCATTTTTTCTCTATCTAAATCTCGCATTGCTTTGTTCAATGCTCTTTGGTTTTTCCTAAGCATTTCCTCTGGTGTAACTCGCTTTCCAAATAACCACTCCATTTTTAAAATAAATTACTGCGTCACAGAAAAAAATAATTTTGTTAACAAAACTTATTTATAAAGGATTTCGTGAATAGCTTGAAAAAATCGGAAAATTTTGTAGCTGTTTACAATTCCTATTTAATAAAAAAATACCGCAAAATACCAAGTGCTAACATAACCTAAAAATTACTTCTAAAAACGCAATTCTTTTTAATTTTGAATAAGTAATTACAAAGACTCTTCAATTCCAGATTTGTATGTAATATAATTGTAATAATTAGGAATTGACAAACATAATAAACAAGGTCTGATAAAAGTAAATGATTCTTTAAAAAGTTCAAGAAAATATCAAAAGTACGATCCGGAGATTAAAATTTTATATAAAAACGGCTGTTATTGCCCTTAATATTTCCAAAATAAACTAATAATTATAAGATAACGATAAATTTGACAGTGAGTCATAAGGTTAAGTCATTTTTTCGTAAAATCGAACTCCGGGTTAGATACACATAGTTTAATCCGTACCTTTTTTCTCTATAGAAATTTTGAATCACTGTTTTCTCGTACTCTAATTGTTATTCCTGATAAATAAAGTACCTTTGTTTATTAAAATCAGAAATCTTCTTGACCAAAATAATATATACATAGATATATACATATACAATTCAGGAAGAATCGCAAATTTTGGAGCATGCAGACGTTTAATGGAAATTACACCTAATCGTCCTCCTTTCAGCCAATAAGAGAATATTTTAGCTCCTTGTGCAATTTTATTGGTGGAATCAAAGTGGTTCCTCACGTAGATTACGTAAAGAATTACGTTATTGCGTGCATTACGTTATAGTATGACTGCACAGTCCTCAGAGACGTCACTACTGTCATTGACTGTCACTAGGCTTGGCAGCTTTTATCAAAAATTATCTGGTGAATTAGTTGGAATTCATTTCATTGATATTGCTCCGATGAGTCGGTGACGCAAATGCTAAGTGTGAATGATTTTCGCCGTAGGGGCGTGTTAATAAATGCCCAAGATAACTTCTTTGAGTGATATCAAATTATCTCGGAGAAATCTAATCAGGATGGTATGTCAAAAATGACTGAATTCCCACTTTTCAGTATTATGAAAAAATCTCGCAGAAAAGCGTAGTGAAATAATCGGATTTTGCACCAAGTGAAAGGATATTATAGATTATAAAATCATGGGTAAGTTTTTAAGTATGAAAGCGGAATTTCGAATGTAAATCTCAAGGATATCCTTATTCTTTTAAACAAATTTTAGAAGTATGTAATATTGAGAAGGACATTTGTAAACGCAATTAGAGTTTATATTATAAAAGATATTCTGAAACAATTAGTACATATGTACTACGTAGTTATATTAAACTGACATTCTTCAATCATCAGCTATGTAATTTAAAACTAACAGTGGACAATATTTTATTATATTGCGAGTATACTTGAAGAAGTGATAGTAAAATATTGTCACAATCAAAAACATTGAATTTACTTTATTTTAGTGACTTCTTTTTCACAATTTTTATTTCTGCGAAGCTAATAATAATGATATATGTTCTTTTCCAATTTAGACGATTTCGCAGAATCACAAAAATGGCAACAACACTTGTCGCTCTTAAGAGAACAGTATGTTACTCTTTACACAACAAATTCAGAACTTCAGCAAAAATATGCGGTTCTCATTGCTGGGAAAGGAGAACAGGAATCCGGATTCATAGGAAGACTTCTTGCTACGATAGCTTCCTTATATTCGGAGCAACGATACAGGTATATTGCTTTTAAATTTGAAACTAAAGACCAACTAAAAATTAAAACGAAACAATTTTTAAGGTTTCAATCTAAAATTTCATATTATTCATTAGTATTTACAGTGGTAATTTTTGTTTCAGCGATTTGACTGTGAAACTCAGTGATCGAGATATTCCAGCTCACAAATTCGTGCTCACTGCTCGAAGTGATTATTGGTCCTCAGTTCCTGAAAAAACCGTCCTTGGTTAGTACAAACAACTCTTCTATTATCCAGTATTTAATTTAATACAGAATTTGAGAGTATAAATGCAATTTAATTACAGATTGGACTGATTTGGATTCACACATAGGAGACATTTTATTAAGGTGGATTTACACAGGCGTAGTGCAACAAGAACAGTTAACCCTCGAATTGATGAAAGCAGCTTCCATGTTTCAATTGATTGAACTCGTGGAAAAGTGTGAGACTTATTTAATTGGAAAAGTCACTTTGAAAGACTGTGTTCGTTTATATACAGTTGCTGAGGAACTGGGAACGCAAAGATTGAGGGACCACTGCAGTTCTTTAATATCTGCTCACTGGGTACGTTCAGAAAAAAACTAATAAATTGATGAAATACACTAAATCGAGCTATAAAATACTAAATCTGAATGGTTAAAATTCTTTTTGTTTTAACATTTACAGGAAGACTTAACAGGAGAAGATTTTAAGGAAATGCCAGGACCCCTTTTGTATCAATTGCTTCAAACGAAAAGCAAATATCCATTGCACTCGGCAGTTCGACTCGAGCGGGAAGACGTCGTCTTTCTTTATCTCGTTGAGCACAACGCAGAGGTAAGAAAAAAGTGTAGAAGAATAAAACAAGTTTCTTTCAGCCCTGAAGATTTTATTAATCTAGTTGAGCAGAATAGACGCACATATTTTAAAACTTTTAAATATAGCTATTTATTATTTAGTAATATCTATCTCAGACTACTTAACAAATCTGTTAAATAATCTAATCGTTATCACAACTTTTTGGCTTAGTTTATAACAAGAGATTCTTACAAATTCTTACACATGTGTTTAGACACATTCATTTAGGCTTCTCGTTCGATAACCGAAGTTAAGCAGGGTTTGGCTCGACTATACTCGGATGGTTTTTTTTCGTATTTGAAGTAGTGTATTTGACAGTTTTCATGCTGTTTTTACTCTCGAACTAATAATAAATTATTCACAGCTTCGGGTATTATGCACTTAAAAATATCATTTAAGTATTCGAGACTATCTTTCGAGTATTGTACTAAATTGCAAAATGTTTTCCAAATTACAAATCTGTTCAAGAAAGGACTGCTGATAAAATCTGGTATATAAAAACATTTAGCGCGTATTTGAGACTTGCTAAAAGTAGAACAATATTTCTAATTAATATTGAAATGAATTTAATTTTCCTTGCTTGTATTGATGCATTCGATAAAGATCTTTCCTATCTACATACTCCTAAATATTTGTTATAATAAATATAAACTAAGAATTACCATGAAATATATATACAGTGATTGTTCAATATTTTTTGAAGACACTCCATTGCAGTAATGAGTTGTGCAGCGACAGTAAGTTGCTGGACCGGTTGGCGAATTTTTGTCGATGTCTTTGTAACAACCTGACTCATAAAGATAGGGTTGTACATTGTCTCTAAGCTCCCAGTCTCTACCGCGAAGGTGATGTTGTGCATCATTTTGTGGAGCACAACCACGATGAACTACTCTCGTTATTGTAGCTGCAAAACGTAAAAAAAAATTTTATTAAATTAATTAATTAAGTTTAAAGAATTCTTCTGAAGGCGCCCGGAGCTATAGGCCTATAGTTGTTGATATAAATTATTTAATTAAAATAAATACTTACTTCCATTAGGTATTGTGAGGTGCGTAATTTTCTTCTCGCAAAAAGTTGACGTGAAACATTGCACTTTAAATATTTCGCTCCCATCAAAAGCTGGACAATCCAAATATTGTTTGTGTTGTTCTGTTGGTTCTATAGGACATTTGTAGCATTCGATATATCCATTGGAAAAATTTAACACTGAGAAATAGAAAAAATATATTTAATTTTTAACTTGTCCTAACTTACTTAAAATTTTACAAAATTTCAAAATTCGAACTTATTGTATTTGGAATTACTCAAATTAAAAACTGTACGATCTCATTCATTTACAATTGTTTATAAAAGATTCGATATTATTAAAACTGTGGTGAATTAAATTATAATTAAAATCATTGTCTTGGAACCAGTCCACCCACGTTTTTTTGAACTGGAATATCACCTTAGTTACTGTAGGTCAATGAATTGATCTTGATCTAGTTCAGAATGAACTCTAGATAGGAAAGAACAAATTTAAAGTCATCAGTTTCAATCTAGTAAAAATAAACATTCGTTTAAATTAATATCAGGTCTCAGACTATTTCCTATCTTTTATTTTTGTTTCTCAAAAGTTTTATATCTTAATTTTTTGCTTATTCTTTCTTTTTGGTGTATAAATATAATTAATTCATTCAAATTCTGTTCAGTTTAAATATAATTTTTTAAATCTTCGCGAGTTTGAAATATCGAGTTTCGTTTATTATTAGAAGAGACTAAAGTTTTGAAATTCGTTTCTTTATTTCTTTTTCAATATCTTTTTTTTCAAGTCTGACAATGAGAATAAAGAAGTGTCATTTACAAATACATATATGTTTTCAAAAATAGATAATTGAGAAATAGCTAATTATCATAATGGATGTAACATACATGATAGGATAATGAAGGCCTGGATCAGAAGTGTTGCTTCAATCTTGAATTTCATTTTTATCCTTATTATTGAAAATGCACACACTTCAGTATTCACTTATTGTAAAATTGTAATCGCACAATAATGTTATTTAGTCATCAGGTTCGATAAACAACATTGAGTCATAATAAAGGCGTTCAACACAAACTGCATTCCTGACTAGATTTAACACAAGTTTTATATTCAAATTGTCTCTAAACTTTTTTCCACCATCTCGATTTCAGGATTTATTTTTCCAGCGGAGAAGCTTATTCCACTTTCCATAAAAGAAACCAGAAGCTAACTATCCACTCATCACTTTCATTTAGAATTCTTGAAAGTGGTTTCTTATCATCACTTCCTCTCGATAAAATGTATTTCTTTTCCTGAAATTCCTTTCAATTACTGAACTTCTTCGCCAATCCAGAAAATTTCATGATTCAAATTAACAAACATCTTTGTTCGAAATGTTCAAATTTAAATTTCGCTGCTTCAAGTCCAAAAAAAATACGAGCAGCACTGTCGCGCGAAGATAATTTCAAACGGCCACTTTCAATCTGACAATTCTTCAGAATTCCGCACTTTTTTACTTTTATCTTCCTGATTGAATAATCGGAAAAAAATGCAAAACAGTTTTTATTTTCGTTACGATGAACCGAATGCTACGCACTTGACCTGATTTACATGTCGAGCGACTGATAAAAATAAATTTATCATGTGAAGTCGAGCGTAAAATTTGAAGTTGGAGCGCAGCACTTAGCGAAAAAGATAATAATTAGAACTGTTTTCGAAGCTTAATTTTTTATTCTTGATGATTTCAAGAACGAATTTTATTTCGACTTTTCAGAGCAAGTGGCGCTGATTCTTTCTGGTTTGAGATGATACTTGGATACTCGTGTAGTCAAGTTTCTATAGCGCGCCACGTCATTTCCCCTACCAAAACTGAACACGCTGAACACCTCCCAACTTCCATCCTTCTTTTTCCACTTCTGATGTAAGTGACGTCACATGGGGCTTTTTATTTATTTATTTATTTTTTAAATTTGCATTCATACAAATGAATGCAAATGAATAGTTAAATACAGTTGCACCAAAGACTCTTACTTTATCCGGTAGCAAAAGCTTCCCTTTCTAGCGAATCAATCGACCTTGCACGATATATGCCCTATATCTACCGGGTGGATAGAATTTTTATATTAATTACACAAATGATTTGATTTCGTCATCTTTTATCTTTTAGTCTATTTTGTTTTCATTTATTCAATTTGGCTCTATTTATCCTTATAATTTTTATTGGAAAGTAATTTAAAATATTGATTTGTAGTTTTCAGATTTAAAAAACTTCAAATTTTAATCTAATTCGCAATTTGGAGAAATTTACATCTTGAAATTGAACTTCAACAATGCCTTTAAGGTTTTGAAAATTAATTTTCCAACTTAAAAAATGCTCAAGCTTTGAAATTAAATATTTTGTAATTGAAAGTCTTTTAAGTCTTTCGAGGTTTTTAAATTTAAAAATTCCGAAAACTCTTAATTTTATTTAAATTGGAAATTGTGTAATTCGTATAGGTTTGAAACTTTGTTCTAGGTAAACTTTAAAGAGTTTAAGAGTTTACTTTTGATAAATTTAAAAGTCAAGGAATTCCAATAGATTATTAATTATAATAGAAGGATCTTTATTGCTTTTGATCGTGGAATTATTAAAATTACTCAACATTGATTTAAGTATGAAACAGTTAAAATTCAGAACCGGCACTTTTGATAGCTACCGGAAAGACTAAGAATAGAAATCTTATAATTGACTGAGAAACGTGCAAAATGGTTTGTTTCACTTTCAAGGCACTAGGAAAGCAGTGAATAATCCAGACCATGTTACCAGATGAATAAATTCGCATTTAGATGCACAAAAGCTTCTCTATTTGAGAAAAGTGAGATTAATGAATCATGTGATCCTATCACTTCAAGCTTTTTATACGTGCCCTCATCATTAACAAGTCAGTCACTTCAAAATGAATCAGAACTATTCCGGAAAAAGATAATAACACTGACATTTTTTTAAACTTTAAATCTTATCAGCTAAAATTTCCCACGATATTTTATCAAAAGAATGAAACATTTTTAGAACAAAAGTTAGTATGTACTTATGCCAGAATCGAGGCCAGAATTTATCAGGATAATACATAATAAGTTTTTATTAAAAAAATTTTATTATTTCAGCTTCCAAAAGCAGTGAATGCTGTCGATCAAAAAGGAGAAACTGCTTTAGAAGTTGCCCTTAAATCTCGTCAACCATCTTTAGCTCGAACTTTAGTGGAACATGGGGCAGACTTGAGTGCAAAAGATCCAAAAGGACTAACTTTACTGCAATCAGCAATCCTGAAAGGAGATTCCTACTCCGCTGAATTTATAGTTGAACATATCGAAAACAGTGGAAATTCCCAGAAACTTTGTGAGCCTGTAAAACTTCTTGAAAGAATTGGAAATCTTACGGAACTTAAAGATATCGAAGGATGCACTGCTCTTCATTTAATCATGAAACACAAAACACCAGACATGTTGGCTGTGGCTAGAAGATTATTACAAGCTGGTATAAATCCTAATATTCAAGACCAGAGAGGATGGTAAAAATCTGATAATGGATAATTTATTTATTTGTAATTGATTTTTATTTTTTTTTATATATATATACAGAAACTTTTATTTTTAAAACAGGACTGCCTTGCACAGTTGTGTCTCCGAAGAAAACCACCCACTACTCGACCTTTTGCTAGATTGCAAGAACTTAGACTTGAAAAAAATAACAAACGACGGTCACACCGCTCTCTGCTTTGCTCTTCTCTCAAAGCCGTTCTGCAAATCAATCGCAGAAAAGCTTTTGAAGAGAAATGTAAATCCCAATCCTTTTTACGAAAATTCAGGAGACACTTTGCTTCACATCCTAGCCAGAGAAAATCAGGAAGAAGCCGCATTGTTCCTCGTCGAAAATTCCGAGGATAGTTTCCTCCAGACGAATTCCGAAGGCTTTTCAGTCCTGCACGAAGCCTGCAAAGCTGGCCTTGAAAATCTCACTCGAATTTTATTAAAAAAAGGATTGCCTTCTACATCCTTTACAAAATCGACTGGAGAAGCTCCCATTCATTTGGCTGTATCGAATTTATATTTAGGAGTGGTTAATGCTTTGTTAGAGACAAAAGACTCGCATTTACAACTGAATTTGAAGGATAAGACTGGAGAGACACCCCTTAGTCTCGCAATTAAAGTCTCTCTAAAAAAAGCCAGGGATATTATCACTGCACTGATTAAGGCTGGTGCGGATATCAATCAGAGAAATGAAAAGGGATTGACTTTGCTGCATCAAGCGATTCTGAAAGAAGACTCGGCGACTGCTATCTTCCTTCTTGAAACTGGTGCTAATATGAATGCTAAGTAAGATATTTAGTTGTTTTTCAAGTTGATTTTCATTTTTCGTAAATGTACGCCTTTTAATGAATAAATTTGTTTAAATAAAGAACTCAGGAAGGAGAGACCCCTTTGCAGCTTTGCGTCCACTGCAGATTAGGAGAAGTAGTTGAAGCTCTTTGCATTCGAGGTGTTGATACTTCAATAGGTTGTCCTCTCTGGGATGCTTTGGATTCTGACCAGGAGGATATAGCTTCCATTTTAGTAGCTCATGGTGCTGATACAGATTGTTGGGGGCCTGGACCGGATGGGTGTCAACAAACATTATTGCATAAAGCGATTGACGAAAATAAAGAGGATATATCCCAGTTTCTTATTCGAAGGTATTTTCTACAATTCTCATGAAATTAATATTTCATTTGTCACTTTTTGAGTTTGAATGTGAATAGTGAAATTTTTTTCTTTTTAGTGGCTGCGATCTTAATTCCCCGAGACGACCCAGTCCTGATGGATCTGGAGGAGAAGAGTCGCGAGATAATTGTTCACCTCTACACCTTTGTTGCCAGTGGGGATTAGAAAAAGTCGTTCAAACTCTCGTAGAACATGGAGCGAATGTTAATGCTCGTGACTCAGAAGGAAAGACTCCGATGCACATCGCTATTCAGAATCAACATCCTCAAATCATCTTTTTACTCCTGTGCCATCCGAATATCGATTTATCAATAAGAGACAAAAAAGGTCTCAGTCCTTTCGCAACTGCTTTAACTGTTCGAAATAACAAGGCTGCTCAGTCTATTTTGGAGAGGCTTCCTACTGCTGCAGAACAGTTCGACAATAAGGGGAGAAACTTTTTGCATATGGCGATTCAGAAAGGAGATATGGAGAGTATTCTCTTTTTACTATCGATTCAGGTAATAACAATATATCTATTAATTAGTTAGTGCCCTATCGTTTAGATTCTTCGAAATGTGATGTAAAAACGATTCTAAATTTCAGGTGGATGTAAACTCTAGAGTACAGGATGTTACGCAAACGCCCCCTTTGCATCTAGCAGCAATTTCTGGAAACGAAATGTTGGTGCGAAGTTTGATACTCGCTGGTGCTAGAATTAATGATATGGATGCTCACAGAAATACGGCTCTTCATGCGACTGCAAAAGCAGGTCACGCTCCCGTAGTTTCTGCCCTGTTGCAGGTAATTTTAAAAATTTAGAAATATTTAAATTTTCTATTGAAAATTTTACTTTACTGAAAAATTTATTTCTAGAATAATGTGAACTTCGATGCAGTTAATGCAGATGGGGATAACGCTTTGCATGTTGCTGTTAGAGAAGGTCACGTAGCAGTCGTCAGAGCTCTTTTAACAGAATGTACTTTAAATGCAGAAGCAGTAAATCTAAAAGGCAGAAATCCGCTTCACGAATTAGCAAGATGTGGGAGAGATAATGCAGCGACGATATGTGAATTGTTCCTTGAGTGTATGCCCAATTATCCACTCAATAACTCTGGTAAGTGAAAATATAATAATACCTGATAACAGTTAAAGTGGTTAACATTCTAAAATATTTCTTCTTTATAGATTTAGACGGAAACACAGCACTACTGATTGCTTATATGAAAGGAAATGGCAATTTGTGTCGAACCCTCGTAAAATCGGGAGCGTGTCTTGGGTCAATGAATAAAGACGGGATCACGATATTTAATTATCAAGTTGCAACGAAGCAATTGCTTTATAGATTATTGGATTCTTTGACGCAGGAAGCGCCCTGGGCGGAAAAAGACCTTTGCTTGGAGTGCGGTACGAAGTTCTCGTTTTCCATGCGCAAACATCATTGGTGTGTAGAATTCTAATTCAAGTACAATTAAATTAACATTTCCATTTTAGTAAAGATATAGTGAAAATAATAATTATTTTTAGTCGCCATTGTGGGAGAATCTTGTGCAGCAAATGTTCAGGTCAGGACGTTCCTATACTAAAATTTGGACTGAATAAACCAGTAAGAGTCTGCGGAGTATGCTTCGATGTGCTTCAAGTCGGTGCTGAGTGACTCTAAGACTGGAATAAAGTAATCAAAGTTTATACAGCGAATTCTATCATTCCAAAGTAAAGTTGATTTATTAAACTAAAATGTATTTGAATATTTGGTATATTATTTCATATTAATTATATGAATTGCTTGAAGTTACTTGACAGTGTATAGTTTGTTTAAAAGATCCTACACTCTATTTGCACTGAGGTAATTTTTTACTTTTTTAATTAGGAATTAAATTCTCTTAATATATTTCAATAATTAGAAAATCTTTTTGAACTATTTATTTAAATTTTATTTAGCTTCGACATTTAATTTATTGGTATACGATAGATATAACTAAGTTTATTTGAGTGACAATTTGTGGAGTAGTGATTGAATTATTTCAGTTTGCTAAATAGAGTTTTAGCTGCGCAATGGTCCACGCAATGGACGTAGTCGATCAACTCTTCCATACAAGTTTCCGCTGTGTTACTTCGAGAATTTACTCGGTCATTGCAAGTGTTTAATTTTTCCTGAAGAGCGCTGCATTTTTTCTCCTTAGAACAGGCCTCCTGCAAAAATAGTAAACAAATTTAAAAAAATTGACCTCATGATCTCAGTTATCAAAAACGAATTTCTATAATTTTTTTAATTCTTATAAAACTAATAATTATTTACCAAAAAGTGAAATATATGCCATTAGTTAAATACTTCACAGGGTTTGTTATTTTTTGAATAATTTAACACCAAAATATTTTAGAATTTGAAGTTCGTCAGTTACGATTTCAAATCTTTCGTTTCTTTTAATTACTTTAATATATTACATATATAAACTTCGTCCTTAGTCCTTAAAATTTTATAACAACCTAACCTCAAAATTTACACTGCTCCAATTGATTATTCTCTTGTAAATTTAAAAAAATAAATAAAATTCGAAAAATTGACTAAAATACAGATAAGAAAGTCTTTTTTGATAAAAATTAAATACTTTTAGTCTTCTTTAATTCATTTTAACGTTAATACATCTCTTTTTATAGACACGACACTATAAACTCTGTCTCTATTGACAGGTATTATTGATAGTAATTCCAAAAGAAAAGATCATTAAATAAACTAAATAAGCCATAAAGTCTACTAATTTCGAATCCAAATTAATATTAAATACGCATTTTTTAAGTTATGTAATATTTTATTGCAAAACTTACACGGAGAACTTTCTGGGGATCGACAATTTCGTCATCGTCAGCATGCACTGCTGACACGAATCGGTTGATGAAATTCTGGATGAGTGACATTTTAACTCAAAAGGTTTAGTTTTATTTTTGTGAGAAAATCACCCGACCAAGGGAAAATACAAATTTTCCGACAAACGATCAGATTTTTTGTTCACTTCATGCATTCATGCACCAGGGTTGTGAAATAAGCCCATCGAAGTTTTTCTGTTTTTTACGTAATTTACCTAAGTAAGGTAAAGTTTCATGAAAGCTTGACCAATTGAAAAGTTTCATGAAAATTTTGAAACATTTCAAATTTTCGAAAGATTCAAACATTAGGGCGGGAAAAATTGAAATAAACAAGCAGTATAAATAATTAATTTATTAGTTAAATAATAAATTAACTTAGATTCATAAATTAATAATAAAATACAATTATAGCAATAATAAATTGTGTTTTTCTAAATTTCGGATTTAAAACGACGCAAAATTACCTAATTTCAAAGAATATATCAAGTTATTTTTAACTTATTAAAAACTTATTTTTAATTAGAGCTTTTTTTGTAATTTAAATCGTCCGCTGTTTTTTGAGCAAATTGAGAATGAAAATTACCAGCTGTATTCTAAAGCATTCTGTACAAAGCTTTAACCGTATTGGTCACATACCTTCAGAATTCCCCTGTAACGACCATACAACCAATGAACACCAATGAACAATTTCTTCAATATGCACTCAAAATGCATCATGGTTGAGTTTTTTTTTCGGGTAATTATGAAGACAAATGACAATTAATACATAATAATAAAAATATGTCAATTTTTTCACAAAATCGGCAACTATGTCATCAGAATATAGAAATCCCAGGTATTTTTGACATCGTAGAGAAAAAATCTATACCTCAAAAAAAGCCGACGAATATTTGGTCTTTTCAACTTTTGCTCACGTTCATCATTAAACTTCTCTTTGCTTTTAAAATATTTGATGTCGAATTTGAAAATTTCGAAAACGATTAATTTTTAGGTTAGGTTTTGGCCTTGTCCCTTTTTTCAAAAACTATAAAAAGCTCAAAAGCTATGCACAAGCCACAAATCCCGAGAAGGATGGCGTCATCTGCAAGTTCGGACAGAGCTTACTATTTCGACAGGATAAAACTTGTGAAAATAGAATTGCATTTTAATAATTTGCGATAAAGTCGTTAAAAAGGTCTAATTTTTTATGATTTTGGAGGAAGTAACGTCTTTGTGTTGATGTTAGAAAAATTCAATGGTTCCGGATTGCAGCGCGAAGAGCGTTTGTTGGTTTGTTGGCGTTTGTGAACGATTCGAGTTTGAGGTGCTTTTGCGCTAAAGGAGCAACTGCGGATTAAACCATACTTTTCGTGATAAGAGGTGATTTTAAAAAAGTGGAAAATCTGGGACACTGGAGAAAAGATTTCTCAAAGTGGAGGAAATCGTCAGGAACTTCGGTAATCGACAAGAGATAAGCAAATTTGTAATTATAAATATACGATACGTGAACGAAGTCCGAGGTTGGAATTCTCTTGCTTTTAATTTCTTAATTTAAGCAAATTTGGACATGAAATATTTGAAATGAATATTTCTCTAAAGTATTAGAAGACTTTATCTTAGTAGTCTTCGATCTCAATCTAAACTCAGCTCTTCCAGAGCAACTCAGTTCTTTTCAAATCAAACTCGTGAATACTTTTAAGAACAATTAAGAAAGTTTATCAAATGTAGAAATAAGACAGTACAACTATCGTCCGACTTCTTTCGTACCCGTCTTCGACGCTTCTCCTCCTTTCTCACTCTCCTTCCTTTCTCTCTCTCTCTCTTAAGATGCACTCACACTCGCTACTCTCCAGGGTTGTGCAGTGACGCGTCACTCGAAGTTTTGTACGTAATTTACATGGTTTTTTATTTATGTAAATTACGTACATTACGTAGAAAACCCCACCAATCCATATGAATTTATTATTTTCGACGTAAATTACTTAGTAAATTACTGTAAAAAACAATGTAATTTACCTTAGGTATTTTACTTACCCAACCGTGCTACTCTCGCTCATTCGTTTCTGCCTAAAGCTCGTTTCACAGGGTATGCATCTTTTCTTCTAACAAAAGAAATAACAAAGAAGCAGCTAACCAGAGTCGATAAATCGAAAAAATATCCTGCAGTACAAATCTCATTGAACAGTTTTGAGGTTATGTTCTTTTCATCTTTATTATATACGATCTCTTGTTCCAGTAGTCAAAATTCGACTTTAAAGGATAGAAAAGGTATTCAGAAGCATTTTTCAAGCTCAAAAAGACCAGATTTCTGCATTTGTGAAAATTTCCAAGAGTTACAATAATTTCAGAGATTGGAAGACTACTTTTCAAAGTTCTTGATTTTGTTTATTTTTCGTGAAAGAGTATTGTCTTTTGAAAGCATAACATCTTTAAATGCGTTTCCTAGACGAAATAGTTTGAATAGGTGAGTTGTACTGTGTTGAATCTGAAGTTTATTAATTGCAGTGTTGAGAAGTTCGAACTGATGAAGTTAATGAAAAAGTTACACGGTAGTAACTTTCTGGTAACGATAAATTGCGATGAACAATTTGTAACTGTAAAGTAACTTATTTACAATTTTCGAACGCATTAAGTTTGAAAAGTATATTTTATAAATTAGAATAATTCGAATTTCACACAATTTCACAAAGAAAGTGTAGAATTATGTTGATTATGCGTATTATGCCTGATTTTGTTTTTGAAATTATGTTTCTATTAAAAAATGAATTTCCAAAGTAACGAAAAATCTTTAACTTTTATTACTTCTTCTTTTGGTAACTTCTCCAACACTACATAATAAATTGTTATTCTAAACAAAAGATTTTTAATCTTGTTTACTTAATTTTTCAGTTCAGTTCTATCCGGTTTTTATAATTCTATCAAATGCAGCTATTTTTATCAATTCTCGTTAACCACAAAATGTGCACAAGTTTTTGAAGACAAAAAGTAAGTTATTTTTACGTAATTTGGAACAGTCGAGTTTTAATTGTGACGTGAATGGATGATGCTTGGAAGCAATGAACGGTATGGACAGACATGGACATGGACACGGACACGGGCATTCGCACTCATCGCATTCGCATCACCATCATCACCACCACCACCATCACCATTCACATAGCAATTCCCAGAATTCGTCGCAAAATTCAAGTCAATCCTCGAAGCACAGCCATGGGCAAGTATCACATGCCGCGAAGGAAATTCCACCTCCACAGTCAACACCCAAGCCTCGAAATTACAAATTACTCGTCGACCCATTTTTGGTAAAAGGGGTCGCAAAACTGTATAGATACGATGGAGTTGTACCTGGGGATCCAACCCAGCCATTGGTTCAACCTCGAGATCCGAGATCTCAGTTAACAAGGATTTGGACTCGATTAGAGCAACTAGACCTTCCTGTTCCAAGGTTCAAAATCGATCAAAATTATTGTGGAGAACCTCCTCCTCTGGAAGTTACCTTTTGTCACCTAAATGACAACATAGATAAAACATTCTTGTCAGATATGGTCCACAAATTCGGCACCATAGAAGAACTAACAATTTATTATCATCCAATGACGAATAAACACCTGGGAATTGCGAGAGTCGTTTTCGAGAGTACGAAGGCTTCAAAAGCATGCGTCGAGAAATTGAACAATACCTCTGTTATGGGAAAAGTCTTACGAGTTTTTCTTGACGCCTTCGGAGAAGAGTGTAAGAAACTGTACGACGAGTTGACGATTGAAAAAAAGATAGAAAAGAAGGTGGAAGTTAAGGAGGTCAAGGTAGAACCTGAACCGGAAAAACCTCCTCCAGTTATTGAAAAGGCTCCTCCAGTTCCTGAAGAAAGAGAAGATTTTAGACCCAAGAAATCAATTGCCGCGATTGAAAAACCTAGAGACCTTTATATTGAGAATACTAGATATCCAAAATACCGGGACTATCCGACTCCTGGTGGGAGTACAAGCAGTGATTTAGGGTATGGAACGACGCCAAGTGAACTGAATTATCCTAGTAATTATTCTCAGAACTCTACACCGGCTACGAACTATGATTATTTTTATGGTGGGTATCATCATCCCCAGCCAAATAGTTATTTGCCAACTGTAACTCAGGGTGTCTCGCCGAGTTTACCTATTCAGAATTCCAATATGTGGTGGAATCCCAATTCAGCAACACCTGGATATCCGCCTCCGGTTTGGACTCCGCAACATCCTCCGAGTTTAGAAAGTCCGAGTATTGTACATGTTAGCAAACCTTCGACTCCTAAAGTTCAGCAGTACACGCCGAAAAAGGAAAAGGAAGTTCAGTTTACGCCAAAAACTACACCTAGGGACTCGCCTGTTGAGACTCGGAAGACCTTGGATTTAGATACGAGAATTGCTATGCTGTTAAAGGATAAGGCTGGTGGGATGGCTCCTCCTTTTTTGCAGTTTGGAAGTGATTCTGAGGATGATAGGTAAGAATCTTTAAGTTTCATTCACTTTTAATTGCAATCAGTTGCAATTTCATTGACCAACAATTTTTCTAATTTTAATTGTAGAAAGTCCCAGGCTGAAGAAGAGTTACTTTCGACTCCTCCGAGTCCATTTCTTTCAACGGAAATTTACAAAGCGTGTTATGAAAAGGTGGTGGAAAAGAATAAGGAGAGGAGGAAAGTTAGAGAAAATAATATCAATCCATTTCCGGTTGATGAGGATCTGGGGAGTGTTATAAGTTCGAGTGAGGATGAAGTGTTGTTGGGAAGTTACAGTCCTGCAGTCGATGATAATGATGAAGACTTACCAAAGGAATCTCAGCAACCTCCACCTATTGATGATGATCGAATGTCTCTGAGTCCTTTGAGTTCAGGAGACGAGAAGATTGAAGAGGTTCGTTTTTTGTTTTATTTATACTTGGACTGATCTTTTGATCTGTTTTCTCCTTCTTTATTTTCTGTTTCGCCTATTTTGGATTTCTTTTCTTGCATATGAGTTATGTATTTTCATTTCTGCACTTCCTTTATGATTTAGGCAAAAGATCAGTCCTCTTTTTAACCAAGTTCAAATTGCAAGAGCAGCTTGTAAATTTTCTTCTGAATGTAGATCGGTTTTCAGGTGATAGCTCATAGCCAGCCAGTGAATCAGTTGTATCCTGGAGCAGGTTATCCTGGTGCACTGACGCATCCTCATTATCCACATCCGACGAATGATATGTACAACTGGCCTCGGCCTGCGCAATATCCATATCATTATGGAGCACCGTACCTGCCTAACAATTATCAAGCACCCAATAATTCCTTCCAAGGAGGAATTCATTCTAATGCTCAAGGCTCGAGTTACTACCCTTCTTTACAGTCTAGACTGCAAGCTATGACCAACTTCAATACTTATAAAGATAATCCTCAGGTATGAATTTAGAAAATATTAAAAAACGATAGTCCTTAGTATCATGTAAAAATGTTCTCTTAAAACATTATTCCTTTCAGGGTCCGACGATAAACGGAGTTCTCAACAAGGTTGTTAACGAACTTAAACAGATTCTAAAGAAAGATTTCAACAAGAAAATGATAGAAAACACAGCCTTCAAGTTATTCGAGGATTGGTGGGATGAAAAGAAGAGGGAGAAGGTAGACAAGAGCGAAGCCGCCTTCGGTGAAAATATCGTTCCTAATAACGTCATTAAGGAAGAAGTCAATAATCCACAAGGTCTTTCATCTCTTTTCGAACAAGCTACGCCGCTTGGGTTTAATTACGATGGATTCGGATTGGGCATTCGCGCTAGCATGCCGAAAATGCCTTCCTTTAGAGTAAGTATCTTCAGAATTCTCAATATTTCTTTAAAAATGTTTTTTTTTTTTAATTTATTTATACCTTTTTTCTGTTGTTCAGCGTAAGATCAAAGCCCCAAGTCCAGTTCTTCAAGACGAAGATAGTCGTCTTTCAGATCGTCTTGGTACAGAAATGATCGACAGTGATAGTGATTTGGATTTACCAACTGTGTCGAAAACAAAAAGACCACTCGAAAGTCTTCCCAGTGCATCTTCGTCCACGTCTTCTTCTGCTGCTAGTTCCAGTGATGAGACCAGCAGCAGTGATTCTTCTAGCGAAAGTACTGATGAAGAGGTAAGTCACCAAAAATTCATCTAAAACTCTCTTTAAAGAAATTAAATAATGATCTCATTATTAAATATCTCAACTCTTTTTTATAACAGGAATTCGAGAGTCGCTATGATCCTCGACCTCTCGCCGCCAATAGCCAAGATCCAGAAATTCTGATGGAACTAGCTATCCTGATGTCCATGGATTGTCCTACTCCAACCGGTAGAAATACTCCTATACTTGATTATGTGCTCCAAGATCCGGACGAATTCCCACAAATCTGCAATGATGCTAGTCCAGTCTCTTCTCCGGTATATCAGCCTGAAACCAAAGAGGAAAGTGAGAAGATTTTGGGAAGCGAGACCGAAATTGCAAGGTCGAAGACGCCGGAGATTAAGTTTAAGGTTGAAGAGACTCTTTCAACGAATACTGAGAACTTGTGGAAGGTTCCTCTGAAGGAGGAACCGCGAGATATCGAAAAGATGGAAAGCTCTGCTGCCGAGGCACTTATGACTTTGGCGGGTCAAGACAATATCATAAGGCACAAGAGCCCGGGTCCAGTTCAGCCGAATATCATTAGGACTTTGGAGAATATGTCAAACAAGTACATCAACGACGAACCCATTCTGCAGGATTCAGAGAAGATAGAAATGTTCAGCGAAATACCGACGACGGATTCGGAAGAAGAAAGCCTGGAAATCAGGAGATTGAGGTATCAAGCAGAAACGGATCTTCGGTTGAATGGCCAACGAAGTTCAGGTCTTTCGAAAACGCCTCAAGTTTACATGGAACATTCTTACTCTTTGCCTCCTGCAAAGCCTCAAGATACAATGGTGCAAAATGTGAAACCAACTCCTATGGAGATTGTTCCTCCAATGAGTGTCGCTCCAGCTGTATCAGTGAAAATGAAGCCTGCCAAACCAGAGAAGTTAGATAAACGGAAAGAAAAGGCAGAGAAGGCGCAGAAGAGGAAGAATAATAAGATATCGAAACTTCATATACAGAATCATGAAAGGGAGAAAGAAAATTTCAAGAAGCAAAATGTTCTGCAGAATGAGTATGTTTTAGAGATTCCGAAGCAACCGATTACCTACACGGAGCGGGATCTAATGTCTGAGATGGGTATTTTGTACGAGTTTTTAACGAGAGGAATAGACGCTGAGGATGTGGAATATTTAAGAAGAAGTTATGAGGCCTTATTGGCTGATGACACTCAGGGATACTGGCTCAATGATACGCATTGGGTTGATCATCCGCCTACTGATGTACCTACTCCTGCGAAGAGGAGAAAAAGAGACGAACTCAGGTTGCATACTACTGGGAGTGCGAGAACAGAAGGATATTATAAAGTCGATATTGGAGAAAAGGCGAAACATAAAGTAAGTTTTTGATTTATTTGCAGATATTAACGATTTAATCTGGGAGAAAACATAATTTTTCCTTTTTTGCAGCATCATTACGCGCAGAGTATACAGCGTAGTAGTGAAGTGGAAGAAAGTGGTATTCCATATTCGGGAGCAGATGGAATTGCAAATGGTCCTAAGGCGCTCGCGAAAGCTCTCACTGGAAAAATGCAAGCCTTGTCGAGAGAAGCGAGAAGTAATCAACGTCGTCTACTTACGGCTTTCGGTATTGACACTGATAGTGACCTTCTGAAGTTTAATCAGCTGAAGGTAGGTGTCGAAATTGTTAGATTTGTGTGGCATTTTAATTACTTGATAATTATTTAATGTTATATTTAACACATTAATTCTTTTTTTAGTTCCGAAAGAAACAACTAAAGTTCGCAAAGTCGGGAATCCACGATTGGGGTTTGTTTGCGATGGAACCGATCGCAGCTGAC
This sequence comes from Synergus gifuensis, assembly GCA_904066015.1. NCBI lineage: Eukaryota > Metazoa > Arthropoda > Insecta > Hymenoptera > Cynipidae > Synergus > Synergus gifuensis. The sequence continues at coordinate 25,416 of CAJFCO010000180.1, read as the reverse complement.
GAGATGGTAATAGAATATGTCGGCCAGATGGTGAGGCCGGTTGTCGCAGATTTGAGGGAGACTCAATACGAAGCGACAGGAATCGGTAGTTCGTACCTTTTCAGAATCGACTTAGAGACGATTATCGACGCGACCAAGTGTGGAAATCTTGCTCGATTTATTAACCACAGTTGTAACGTGAGTATGATTTTCTGCTTATATTCAAATTCGTGATAGTAATAAATTGTTGATGATGACTTTAAGATTAATTTTGTCATTTTTACAGCCGAATTGTTACGCAAAAGTGATTACTATAGAAAGTCAGAAGAAGATAGTTATATACAGCAAACAGCCCATCGGGGTTAATGAGGAAATTACCTACGATTACAAGTTTCCTTTGGAAGATGATAAAATCCCTTGTCTTTGTGGAGCGCCTCAATGTCGGGGTACTCTCAATTAAAGTGTTCGTCAAGCTTCGATCATTTCATTTCATTTCTTATATTACATTTCATCGTACCTTGCTCATATTTTTGTAAATAAAACCCCGTGTAAACATTTTATAAAAATGCAATTATGGCTGAAATCAGCATTGTTTTCTTTTACCCTATCGTGTTATTTTTTTATTTCTTGATTAATAAATTCATGAAGAATAGTTTAAATACAAAAGATTAATTTATTATATTAGTGGAGTTTTATATACATCTTAGAAATCTTAATCCTTTGATTAATTTTTATACGAAAGTCTGTGGTCTCTCAAAAAAGTATTTACTGGCTGATGGAGCTTGGTGATGGATCTGGCAATTGGTGACTGTTGCTAGGAGGAGCACTGTTAGTGCCTAGGTTTTCTTGCTTAATGGTAGGTGTAGGTTCAAGATTGAGATTCGTATTAATTACGGCAGTTGTCGAAGGGTTTTGCATATCCAGTTGACTTTGAGCGATATCCTGAAGTGCGGCTTGAATGCGAGCCAAAAGAGCTTCACCTTCTCGAACAACTTCTTCTAATTTTTCTCCAGCATCCTGGTTTTCTTTCTCGAGACGACTGAGACTCGCTACTTGCAAGTCTTGAGAGGATTCTTCATTGGGTAAACTGTCAATCAAGGTGTCAATGTCCTTTGCGCATTTTGCAATCAGAGTTGCAAATAAGGCTGCATAATCTGTAAATTCAAGATAACTTGATTAGCAGTCTTTATTAAATTAAAATTTTAACCTTGAAAATAACTATAGAAAATAGAGTTAACTTTTAGGTTTATTATTAATTTAAATTAACCTTCTTGAGATTGATTTGGTTGTTGAGTTTGGGGTCTGTCGAAGCCAGGAAATCTGCTTGGTGTTGAATACTGCTGTAAAATTCCAATACTGTTGCAAAAATGCTCAGCTTGCTGCAAAAAGAATGGAAAATTAATTACTGTAGGAAGTAGTTTGATGAGAAGCGGGGTTACGATCGACTTCGGTATTTAATATAATTTTAATTTATTTTAAGATATTTCTATTATATATAAAAAAGAATAATATACAGAATCGATAGAAGTAAAATTATTAGAAAACTTTTAGAAATTAATTGTTTGCTTAGGTTTATAACAAATACCTGATTTATCATATCTTGCAGTTGAGTCAGTCGATCCGCCATGGTAGCTTATAAAACTTAAACTGTTAGTACGTAATGAAGTAACTGAAGTATTTTGATACGTATTTGGACCTTAAAATATAATCAAGTCTTAATTGTTTAATTAAAATCAAAATGATTTTAGAACTTTTGCTCCTCTTGCAGGTGTTTAAAGCATTGTCAATTCCAGTTAGGGATGTGAGTCGATGAAACGTTTCATTGAAACATTGAAAGTTTCATGAAACAATGAAACGTTTCATTGGACCAAAGTTTCTGAAACATTCCAAAGTTTCATAAAACATGTATGCGCATGCGCGTGCACATCATGTTGAAGTTAGGTCATTTTGTGTCGTGCTGGATTCGAAATGAAGAAAACATCATTTTTTCTTGATATAATTGTATTTTTCTATTAATTTATGTATATAAGTTAATTTATTATTTTTCTAATGATCTAATTTTTTAAAATTCTTATTTATTTCAATTTTTTATTACTTTTAAATTTCCCGCCCTAATATTGGAAACTTATGAAACTTTTAAATGTTTTAAAAGTTTCATGAAACTTTTCATTTGATCAAAGTTTCATGAAACTTTACAACCCAATTCCAGTCAATTCGTCACTAGATTCACTAGAATTTCCAGCGTAGCCAATTCAAATTGGAAATTACATACCCTAGAAAATACTTACAGTGCTCCCAACCAAAGAAACCTATACAAAAACGTAAATACAATAGGAAAGCTAACCTCATCTTTTACTTTCAAAGTTTGTTCCGCGTTTGATCAGAAAACGTTTTTAAACAAATTGCTCACAATATTTACAGTAGAAATAGCAGTGTTTATAAAGATAGAAGAATATATTTGAAAGTGTTGAAGTGGAAATAAAAAATGTCTGACGACGAAATAGAAAGTTTCGAAATCACAGACTATGATCTTGAAAATGAATTCAACCCAAATCGTTCTCGGCGTAAATTATCCAAAAAGCAACAAATGCTTGGTAAATATTGAAGATTTTTTAATTATAGATATAAAGTTTTAATCTGTCATAAATTAGATTCAGGGAGTTAATGTATTGTAATATTTTATACCTACAGGAATGTGGGCTGATGACAGTGAAGAGGAAGAAGAAACTAAAAACAAATCATTCAAAACTTTCAACAAAGGACCTAAAAACTACACAGCACCTGTTAATTTTGTCTCTGGAGGAATTCAGCAGGCAGGTCAGCCGAAAGAAGAGAAAAAGGATGAGGACGATGAAGAGGAAGAATCTGGAAGACCTAGAAGAGGAGAAACTGATTATGTGCCAAACAGTTCAAGGTAAAAATATATTTTCGTAAAATTCAAGAGTATATTATATATAGTAAAATAACAAGACATAAAATCTAATCAATGATTTTTTTTTAGTGACTCGGAAGCTGAAGCACCCAGCAATATAAGATCTCGAAAAGCCTTCTCTTTCAATACAGATGGCGACATTGCAGGTCTTAGAAAAAAGAAAATACCTTTTAATCCTGCTCTTTTGAAAACTGGTGTAGGAAACTGGGAAGTTCACACAAAAGGAATTGGAGCAAAACTTTTACTCAAAATGGGTTTTGAACCAGGCAAAGGTTTGGGAAAAAATCTTCAGGGTATAGATGCTCCAGTTGAAGCTAAGCTTCGGAAAGGAAGAGGAGCGATTGGTGCTTATGGACCCGAAAAGTTTGCAAAGATTGCTGAAAAGAAGAGGGAAGAAGTAAGCGAAGAACCGAAAGAACAAAAAGGCAAAACCTCCCAATGGAGAAAGAACGATGCTGGAGGAAAAAAGAAAGTTAGGTATTGTTATCGAAGTGTGGATCAGGTTATTGAAGATGGAAAGCTCAAACCTAATAGAAAAGCAGCTGTGAGTAGCGAAATGAGTAGAGTCAAAGTCATAGATATGACAGGACCAGAACAGCGAGTTTTAAGTGGTTATCATGCCATTAGAAGTGGACAACAACGTCCAGATGAATCCTTATTGATTTCTGATAAAAAATCCAAAGCTAACTTTTCCTTGCCTGAACTTCAGCATAATTTGGATCTTCTTGTAGATATGTGTGAACAGGATATTATCCATAATGATAGAAGGAATCGACATCTGGGTGATAGGTTAATTGCTCTTGAAGCTGAGAAAAATAATCTGTCGAAGGTTGTAGAACAACATGGGCAGTTGATTGATACTTTGGAAAATGTATTGCTGATTGTGGAACGTCTGATGGAGGAAAGTAGTGAGTTGACGCTGAAGAAAACTGCAGAAGCTTTCAAGAGTTTACAAGAGAACTATTATGAGGAGTATAAAACCTATGAGTTGGGAGAGTTGGCTAGCAGTTTGGTGGGACCGAAAGTTAAGGAATCTTTGTTGACCTGGAATCCTTTAATTCAACCAAAACAACCCTTAGAGTTGTTCAAGCAGTGGAAAGATATTTTGGAAAGTGGGAAGACTACTCTTCAGACGAGGTCTTTACATCCTTATGATCAGCTTGTGTGGAATGCGTGGATGCCGTCGATAAGAGGAGCCATACAGTATGTATTACTTGTTGGTTCATTCTACTTTTGTCATTTTAATTTGGATTTTAATCCTTTTCTCTTCTTTTCAGAGAGTGGAAATGCAGAAAACCTGACCCACTGATCGATCTAATAGAAGATTGGATGCCTTTGCTCCCTAGCTGGATATTGGACAATATTTTAGATCTCCTCGTTCTTCCAAAATTAACCCTCGAAGTAGAGGAATGGAACCCATTAACAGATACTGTTCCAATTCACACCTGGATTCATCCTTGGCTTCCTCTTTTACGTAATCGATTAGATACCCAAATTTATCCAATAATTCGCCGCAAACTTGGATCAGCGCTTGGTGGTTGGCACGCATCCGATAGATCAGCAAGATTAATGTTGGAACCCTGGTCTCAAGTATTCTCAAAAGGAGACCTGGAGGCCTTTCTGGTTAAAAATATTGTCCCAAAACTTCAGATAGCACTTACGGAACTCGTGATAAATCCTCATCAGCAGCATTTGGACCAATGGCACTGGGTTCACGAGTGGAAGGAGCTACTTCCGGTCCACATTATGTCGGGGTTGCTTGACAAGTTCTTCTTCCCAAAGTGGCTTCAAACCTTGGCCCTCTGGCTGAATCATTCGCCCAATTATGAACAGGTTACAAATTGGTACCTCGGGTGGAAAGGTCTGCTTAACGAGAAATTATTAGCGGAACCAGTTATAAAAGAACATTTTATGAAGGCTTTGGATATGATGAACAGAGCTGTTTCCATTCCTGAAGGTCTTCAACCAGGAGCTATGGAACAAGTCTCCTATTTGACGAGTTTGGAAAGGAGTCAGCCACCCATTTCACAAGTTCCTTCTAACGTCCAACCAAGAATTGAGGTAAGACTCAAGAGTTTGAACTTTGAACTAAATTTAATGGGTAGAATTATTTCTAGTACTAAAACTATAATTTTCTTAACAATTTTCCTTCCTTTTGCAGAGTATCGCAGAAGCAATGAGGATCGTGAATCAAATCCCACATGGATTTAAAGACTTCGTGCAAAATAAATGCGAAGAGAGGGGAATTCTCTTCATGCCGATTCCAAACAGATACCGGGAAGCAAAACAAGTTTACAAAGTTGGAAATATGCAAGCATATATTGACGGAAATGCTATCTTCGTTTGTCACGGTGGTACCAGTTGGGTTCCTACTAATTTGAATGCCCTCTTAGATATGTGTGAGATCTAAATCGAAAAGGCAAGAAAATAATTGTATATATAATTAGCTCTAATTATTGAAAAAATACTATTTTTTATTTATCGATTGTGTTACACAAACTCTATTTTATAATTTATAGAAAATAAATTTTAATTTAATAATTTTAATTGTTAAATATTTAATTTGACTTTTTGATTGTTTTACTCAATAGAGAAATTGAATGATTAAAATGAGTTTTTCTAATTCTATCTTTTATTACTAGATGATTTAAGTCCCGAGATTAGCAAAGCGGATTGGAACATCAATGGAAATCTTGATCAAGCGTCGTCATTGAGTCCTAAAGTCTTTATCAAAGTTTTCTCGCCTCTGTGGAACGAAAGGCTGTTCCGTGAACTCGCGTGTATCTTTTATTGACCATTCCTGCTTAACCAGTCGCGACTTGAGCGCGTGTAGGCGCCCCTAGTTATCCCACTACTAAGGTGCAGCTTTAAAACTCCTGAATATGGAAAGTTGCACGCGATTCCTGGGGAGTTCCAGGGTTCCACCTATAGTAACCGAGAATAGAATTGTAGAGGTACGAAGAGTCGACTATCGACCAACCACGGACTTAGTTTGTCGTTTCGCTGATACCACCTTTCTTCTTCTTTGGATAGTATGAGAACCACGAGACTACGAGAGGGACTGGTTCAAGACTGGTTCAGGACTGGTCCTGAAAGGATGGACATCCTTCGCCCACGCAGGCTCTTGCGATCTACCTTGTATACCAGAGTATCGAGGAAATTTGCATCTACTCCGAGTACTCGTCTAGTTACCGATCCTTGTACTTTGATCCTAGGTTTTTTATTCCAGTTCGTCAACTGAGAACACAACTCCTTCTCGCTGATAATCTTTTATCCTTAGAAAGAATTCTCAGTTTTTTCAAAGGCTATTTTGTTCTGTAATTGGGAAAACTGTTTTCAAAGAATTGAATGCATTTCTTGAAAATCGCAGCAAATATTGTAATGGATTTCGGGAAGTAAAATGCAATTCATATTGTCATTTCAGGGGAGGGTACCACATACCAATTGCGAATTAGATATAGGAGAACAAGAGAGAATAGAGATTTGTTTTTCGTAAAACGCGATCGCACCCAAACATTCCAATCCCACGCGAATCATATCCCTATATACCTCCATAAAGCGACAAGTACTCGAGAGTGCGCTTAACGCGATGATGATTTAACGACTAACGTTTCTCAAATGAAAGGACACTTGTCTTTTGCGTAATCGCAGATTGATGTGCACATAAGATATCCGCTTGTCCTGACACCGTTCTTCGAGAAATTCTAACGCTTTATTCAAATCTACAATCATTAGATTCTGCATCTCCATAAATCACTTGAAAACAATTAGTAGATACTTCTTACCATCTTCTTTACAAATGAAACGATGGAATTTCTTTTCAACTCTTAATTAAATTCCATGAAATTTCTATTTCAGGATTCACGTTTAAAAAGAAGTTTCAAAAATGTCGAGTGAATTCTTATGAACCGAAGACAGGTGCAAGAAACTTCATCTACATCCGCAGCATTGAATTTGTAAGAAATCCTGGCTGAACCCGTGATTACTTTCAGGTAAATTATACACGATAGGTGCATTAATATTGAAACGTATTGCGGGATCTACAGGTCGGCTCTTTTGTAGCGCGCGAGGAGCGCCAAGGAATTATCCGAGTAATTAACTTGGCTAACTTGTCCGCTTAGCCGGGTAAAAATGACAAACAAGTTGCAGACCGCATTAACGCGATGGTTGAACCGGTGCAACAGCGGGCTATTTATAGAAATTATAAGACGCAGAGAGTCAATAATACGGACTTTGGCTTTAACTCTCCCCATCATGTGAATCAGTTATGAGGACAAAAAATGATTCCTACCATTAGCCACGGCTTGATCGTTGCATGTTGATGCATTATCGATACATTCCAAACTCAAGTATCCAACTTTCCCGGATACATAACTCTCAATAGTTTAAGTATCCTACTCATGATCTTTGTGATTCTTCTAAATTGAATCCGCATTGAGAGAAAAGTTGCATTTATTTCCAGTTGGTTGGATAAATATAGTCAACTGTTTATCAGAGTTGCAATTTCGAGCTGAAAATTTTCCAAAACCTGTACAGATTTCATCGCCAATTAAAGTTACTCCTGAAGTAACTTTAAATCTACAGAAATTATGCTTTATAATTTATCATTTCAGATGTGATTTGATATGAAGCAGTGAGGCAGATCTAAAATACGATTTCACTTACGAAATGACTATTTCGACAATTTTATCCCAGATAGGGCGTTGGACAATTCTATGCAAATGCACTTGCTCGATTAGACCTTTCCGCAGCAATTATTCCGCAATATGTGGATTACGATTATGGATTGTTAAGAGAGATTGTAATTCTTGGAAGGCATGAAAGGATCCACGTGTTTCAATCCACTGGAATCCAATCTGATCCATTTCTGTTCATTGTGTACGAAGCAGACTTTGGAAATGTAAATTGAAAATGTGTTTAGTTATGATTATGAAAGAGTTTTGCGCATCCTGCATCTTGTTAAGTAGAAACCATAAACGATTCTAATAATAAATTGCGTAAAGGAGAAAAAATATTACGAAGATTTGAAATATCATCCAGCTTATAAAGAATATTTATGAAGGAACGTCTCTGTCCTTTTTCTTTTGAATGAAAACTCGTTTGCAGTTGCAGCGATTCATCGATGGAGTGTCTGCAATGTTCGATATTATAGCTTTGCTTGCATGCAGTGCTCAATATATAAACGTGCGACCGCGAAGGCATTAAAACTGTCAGTGTGGGCGTCGAGCCGAGATTCGTAACGAAAGGGGTTTGCATTTATGTTGCATTCTAGAGTCAGAATTGTAGGACAATAAATGTCTCTGGTAGAATCATCTTTTTCAGGTGTACCATTTGCCATCAATAGAATGCAATGAGCCCTTTACAGATATGGTTGGAATCAGAGCGTATAATTTGTACAGGGTGTCCAGCGACGGGAATTTAATCACACGTCTTCACTGGACACCCTGTTTTAGCAATTTCTTGGCTATAAGTAATAAGTTTCCACGGAATGGATTTTTTATCACCACCATCACGAAATGGAAAAAAAATGTCGATGGAGAAACAGAAAGCTAAAAAATTTTCATCATTTTTTGGAGAGGTGTTTCAAGAGATTTCTATATGAATTTTAATGAATTTTGACCATTTTCAAGTGATTTTTACGAAGTTCTAAAGATTTTTAGGATTTTAAAAAAGATTTCGTAGAATTTTAAGGTATTTCAGGATATTTCGCGAAATTTTAACGGAATTCATGAAATTTCAAGAGAATTTTTAAAGCTAACAAGGGATTTAAAATTTTTTGAAATTTTGAGGAATATTAAGAGGTTTCTAAGAACTTTAAGAGATTCCAACGAATTTTAAGCGATTTCGAAGATTTTTGTGAAATTTTAAGTGATTTGAACAAGTTTCTGAGTGTTTTAAGAGATTTTAAGGGATTTTAAATCCTGTTGTGAAGTTTCCAGGAATTTTAAGACATTTCAAAAGGTTTCAAAGAATTTTAAAGAACTTTAAGGAATTTTAAATATTACAATGAAATTTCCTGGAATTTTAAAAGAAGTCAAGAGATTTTTCAACAATTTTCAGGGATTTTCTGATTTTTAAAAGATTTTATAGAATTTTCAGGATTTCATGGAATGTAACGAGATTTCTAATAATTTTAATGGATTTTAAAGGACGTAAAAAGACTTTAAATGTTATTGTAAAATTTAAAGCATTTCAAGAAGTTTCTCATGGGAATATTAAAAGGTTTTCATGAATTTAAAAAGATTTCAAGAGATTTTTATGAGTTTTAAAATATTTTATGAGGTTTACAGGATTTTAAAGTTTTTCAGATAATTTTATTGAGGGATTTCAAAAGAATTTCTATATATGTATGATTTTAAAAAGAATTTGTAGAATTTAAAAGGATTTCGAAGGTTGTGGTAAAATTTTAAGAGATTTTATTAGATTGTTCTAATTATTAAAAGATTTTGTAGTATTTTTAGGGATTTCATGAAATTTGATAAGATTTCTAAGGATTTTAAGAGTTTCTAAATGTTAAGATATTCCAAGAGTTTTTTTTAATGAATTTTTAGAGATTTTTGTTAATTTTGACATAGATTTCAAGAGATTTGTGATTTTAATGATTTTTTTGGATTTTTAAGGGATTTCAAGAGGTTTTTGGGAGTTTTAAGAAATCTTGACGAATTTTGAGCAATTTCGAAGGTTTTTATGAAATTTTAAGTGATTTGTAAAGATTTCTCAGCGTTTTAAGAGTATTTTAAGGAAATTTAAGGAATTTTAAATATTGTAATATAATTTTCAGGAATTTTAAAAGAAGTCAAGAGATTTTTATAATTTTCAAAATATTTTATGGAATTTTAAAGAATTTTGTGAAATTTTATGAGATTTCTAACAATTTTAAGGGATTTTATGATTTTTAGAAGATTTTATAGAATTTTAAGGATTTCATGAGATTTTAATGAACTTTGAGGAATTTTGATATATTTTATACAATTTTAAGACACTTACAGAAGATTTAAAAGTTTTTAAAGAATTTCAAGTAATTTTAAGTGATTTTATTTGATTTACTCCACATTAGAATATAAATTCCTTAAAATTTCTTAAAATCATTTAAAATGTTTTGAAATTCTTTGCAAATTTTTTAACTCTCTTTAATTCTTTTTTGAAATTTATTGAAATTCCTTAAAGTTACTTAAAATCTGATAAAATCCTTTTAGATGTCTTGAAATCTTGTGAAATCTATAGAAATTTCTAAACATCTCTGGAACATCCTTTTGATAACTCTTTCAAACTCTTATAAAAATCTCTTGAAATCCTGTGAAAATTCTTGAAAATCCTTAAACTGGTTTGAATTCTTTTAAAAATCCTTTGACGTTTCTTAAGATATCTTGAAATTCCTTAAAATGAAAAATCACTTAAAATCTCTATAAAATCCCTTAAAATTTCTTAAGTATGCAAAAATATGCAAAAAAAAAAAAATAAAAAAAATAAAAATTTTCGTCAGACTATTAGACGTCTGAAACTTCAATCCAATAAATTTCCTCCTTCTGCTCATTCAGTTCACCTAGAAATTAAAGAATAAAATGTTTTTCCAGTTCATCTTTTGCATCATTCAACTTGAACATAAAAATTCGTTAGGCATTTTATTATTGTAGATTGTAATCAGGTATATAATATAGATATAAATTAAAACATGAAAAATATCATTTATTTATCTTATATCTCTTGCTCTATATATTTCCCTGAATTCTTTTATTTGATTCATTTCATAATGATTCCACAAAGTCGTATCGTTAGATACAAGTAGATTAATTTTCAGAAAACCTGATTTCCCAAGTCTTTCGAAGTCGGCTTACTATTGACAGGCTGCACGAGCGAAGAAGTTTCTTCAATGTGGCGTTTAAATCGAAAAGACAAACGTCTGCTCTTCTTCACCGACGCGACGCCTCGATATTCTTTAGACTTCCATAGACGGATTTTTTTTTATTTTGTTATACCTATAAGGGTAGGAAGTACTCTCTAATGGTGCATGATACGTACTACTTCTTCTCTAAATTACAAACGATACGTTCTTCTGCGGAAAGTCGGAAAAGGCCGGATGCACTGGCGGCACTGCAGCGCCGCTTTTTTTAATAGCCGCGGAACCTGTTCATGAAGCTATTATGAAGCCATCCTCAAGGATTAATTGGAAATCTTGATAATGCTTCTGCACGAAGAATTAAGTATTAGGTACACCTCGATACTAAATCCACATTCTTTTCGCTCCTCTTATATGGCCTGGGTTCAAGTTCAAAGATTCCTTAACAAAGTGTATCCCTTATACGAAAAAGTACTCTTGGGATACTATTGATACTATTTTTAATACTACTGAGTTACTATTGGTTTACTACTGGTCGCTCAGTAGTAAATGAAAAGTGAATTCGCGGTGGGTTTCTCTAAAAAAAAATCGACGGCTTACCACAAACATCTTTTCTACTCACTGTAAAAATGGCTGAAAAGCTTGTGGTTATAAACATCAATTCCTAATTGTTTATAACAATTTATTAGACAAATACTTCAGTTTTTACAGTACGTAAGTTCATAGGTTGATCCATTTTTCGGATCCTTGCATTTGGAACAAGTCATATTAGCTACTCTTCTTATTCTTTTCGAATTATCATTAGATTTCGAATCTTCGGTGGATTTTGAATCATCATCAAAAATATCATCAGCCTTAATGTTCAGATCGTCAACCTCCTTTGATTTTATTTCTTTACTAGCAGACCAACACGTGCGCTACGCGCACGATTATTTATTTAATTTCTTACAATTTCAAGTCATTAAAAAATCAATGAAATTTTGCTGATTCAAATTCAGAGAGTAGGTTTGAAACAACAATTTAATCGAGATTTTAGGGACATTACGTTACATCACTTTTTTTGGAGAGGTATTTCAAGAGATTTCTAGGAATTTCAATGAATTTTGACCATTTTCAAATGATTTTTACGAAGTTCTAAAGATTTTTAGGATTGTAAAAAGATTTTGTAGAATTTTAAGGTATTTCAGGATATTTCGCGAAATTTTAACGGAATTCATGAAATTTCAGGAGAATTTTTAAAGCTAAGGAATTTTAAGGGATTTTAAATTTTTTTAAATTTTGAGGAATATTAAGAGGTTTCTAAGAAATTTAAGAGATTCCAACGAATTTTAAACGATTTTGAAGATTTTCGTGAAATTTTAAGTGATTTGAAAAGGTTTCTGAATGTTTTAAGAGATTTTTAAGGGATTTTAAATCCTGTTGTGAAATTTCCAGGAATATTAAGACATTTCAAAAGGTTTCAAAGAATTTTAAGGGAGTTTAAGGAATTTTAAATATTACAATGAAATTTCCTGGAATTCTAAAAGAAGTCAAGAGATTTTTTAATAATTTTAAGGGATTTTCTGATTTTTAAAAGATTTTATAGGATTTTAAAGGATTTTAAAGGACGTAAAGAGACTTTAAATGTTATTGTAAAATTTAAAGCATTTCAAGAAGTTTCTGATGGGAATATTAAAAGGTTTTCATGAATTTAAAAAGATTTCAAGAGATTTTAAAATAAAAATAAAATTTTAAAATATTTTATGAGGTTTAAAGGATTTTCAAGTTTTTCAGATAATTTTATTGAGAGATTTCAAAAGAATTTCTATACATGTATGATTTTTAAAAGAATTTGTAGAATTTAAAAGGATTTCAAAGGTTGTGGTAAATTTTAAGGGATTTTATTAGATATATATTTTAAGGGATTTTATATTGTTCTAATTATTAAAAGATTTTGTAGCATTTCTAAGGATTTCATGAAATTTGATAAGATTTCTAAGGATTTTAAGAGATTCTAAATGTTAAGTAATTCCGAGAGAGTTTTTTAATGAATTTTTAGAGATTTTTGTTAATTTTAGAGATTTGACATAGATTTCAAGAGATTTGCGATTTTATTTATTTTTGTGGGATTTCAAGAGGTTTTTAGGGGTTTAAAGAAATCTTTACGAATTTTAAACAATTTCGAAGTTTTTCATCAAATTTTAAGTAATTTGAAAAGGTTTCTCAGTGATTTAAGAGAATTAAAGGGATTTTAAATCTTATATGAAGTTTCGAGGAATTTTAAGAGATTTCAAAAGGTTTCAGAGTATTTTAAGGAACTTTAAAGAATTGTTATAATTTTCAGGAATTTTAAAAGAAGTCAAGAGATTTTTATAATTTTGAAAATATTTTATGGAATTTTAAAGAATTTTGTGAAATTTTATGAGATTTCTAACAATTTTAAGGGATTTTATGATTTTTAGAAGATATAGAATTTTAAGGATTTCATGAAATTTCTAATAACTTTATTAGATTTTAAAGGACGTCAAGGAACTTAAAATGTTATCGTGTAATTTAAAGAATATTTTAAACAGTTTTTAAGAATTTTAACAAATTTTCACAAATTTTAAAAGACTTCAAGAGAGTTATATGAGTTTTAGAGTATTTTATGGGGTTTAAAGAATTTTAAAGTTGTCAGGTAATTTTATTGATTTCTCTAATTTTTAAAAGATTTTGTAGAATTTTTAAGAATTTCATGGAATTTGATAAGATTTCTATAGACTTTAAGAGATTTTAAATGTTAAGAAATTCTAAGATGTTTTTAGGAATTTGTAAATCTTTTTACGAGTTTCAACTTGGATTTCAAGACATTTATGATGTTAATCGTTTTTGTGAATTTTTGAAGGATTTCAAGAGGTTTTGGGGAGTTTTAAGAAATCGTAACGAATTTTAAAGTATTTCGAAGGTTTTTCTGAAATTTTTTTGCGCCATTAGTTTGTTTTTCTTCTTTCAACTTCAAGTCATTCAAAAGCCAATCAGGTTTGCAACAACAATGTATGCGAGATTTTCGAGACATTTCGTGACACCACTTTTTTAAGATAGGAATACAATTATTTTATTTCCTTGCACAATTGTCTGTAGAAAATCAGTGCAGGAACATCAAGGAATATAAGATGAATTAAAAGTCATCGTAAGTGGCGAGCAGAAAGTGTAAAATTACAATAGTACTTGCGGTCATTTAATGGAGAATGGATTTTTTTTGTTCACTGTAGATGAACAAAACAGTACAGTAAACCAAAGTCTGCACAAGAATGCCGGACATAATATGCATATGTATAAGGTATATTTGTATATTTTTACGTGTGTGTGCTGCCATAAGCAGCACTCGGGCTTAACGGATAGACCCCACGAGCTTTCTTTGCTCTCAATAGTTATTTTACTCTTGTTTTATTCGTATATTATCTGAAAGGCCTCCCAGGATGCGACTACCACCATAATGCACTCTGCATGTGTCGTCGCATGTTCGAGCTTAACCGCATATGCTCGTGAGGCAACGTCATTTGCATTTCTACGTGCGAATATAGATGTAACGACCTCACGAGGTGAGCGAGAAATCCTAAAGAGTACATGCGGATACTCTTGAGAAAAAAAAGAATATATATAAGTAATGGCGAAAAGATTTCTTTGTTCTGGGCGGGAGATGATGATCTGACGTAATAGATTTAATTTCTTATTTGCACGAAACATTTGCTTATCTCACGCTTACAAAGTTACTATTGCTATTGTCTCTGAAAAGATTGAAGACGTTTTTTTCTTATTTTCTTTCATAAACATTAATATTCTTCTAAAAATCGTAGGTTACAATAATTGCAAGATGCATTACTGAAAATCTGTCATTATGTGTATGCAAATAACGGTGAATTTCGTTCTTAACAATGTGTAATAAATTGCAGACTGAAATATTATGTTGAACCTGAGTCGTAAATAACTGGTCAGCAGCGGTCATAAAATATGTAATGCTCTGTGTAGAACACTTATTGCATCCCTTTTTGAACTATCATTTTTATAATTTGTTTATTTAACTGATAAGTTGTATGTATTATTATTATATTGCATATGATTTCAAAAAGTTATAATACTCGGAGATATGAAAGTGACCTCTTTGTGGAGAATTGCCCTTAGATGTAATTACGACATTTACTTTAAAATCTCCGATTAACACAAATTTGAATTTATTATTGCTTACCACAAGTTCTTAATTTTCCCATGAAACGTAAAATTATATGCGCTTGATCATCATCAGGTGAGGTTTTTAAACTTGAGTTCGAAGGATTAAACCCTTGACACATTCAAGTGGTTGACTCTGGGTCCATGAGGATTAGTCAGCTGCCGGCAATAAAACGAATTATGACAACATTACGGCGTTTTTTGTGTGTCGAGTCGATGAGTCAGAAGAAAAAGGTTGAAGCCGCCGAACAGGTGTGACTCGTCGAGTCTTCGAATCATGAGGATAATCGATCTCGAGATTCTCGAGCTTTGCTGTTTCACAGTAATGCAATAAAGGATAGTTTTCTTAAATAAATAACGGAAAAAGAAAACCTATTTTTCAAAAATTGTGTCTCTCATAGATTGAAAATTAATTTTTCTTGATGACTTCACATTGGCCTCTGTTGTGGTTGCGTTGGACATGAAATTTGGATATAATGGAAATAACATAAGTTAACTTGGTCTGTTCACCATTATTATATTAATGTTTATTATGAGAGTGAGTGCATTGCCTCAAGCCACCCTGCTGTTTATGTGTGAGAAAGTCCGCTTTGTACTTTCACGAATGCACGCCACGAATTTTTAACGTCCCTTCTGCCATTTCTTTCACGGATCTCATCTGTGGTTTGGTGCAATTCCGATTCTCCAAAGCGCTTTCAAAACTTGCTTCTTAATAACCATAAATTTCGGGAATTATTCGTGCAGTCATTTCCAGCGCAAAAAACGTCATAAACGTTATAAAACAATCAGCGTTATCAGCTCATAAAAAAATATACGCATGATAGCGTGAGAAAATAAAAAGGGGGACAATAAAGTGCGAGGAAATATAAAGATTAAGCGAGCTATCCCTATTGGAATAAAAACGAGGGAAAGCTGTATTCATATAACTAAGAAATGGTTCGAATTTAACTGAACATGTATATTCGATTTTTTTTTGCTTCTTTCTTAGGTTGCATTTTTCAATTTTCAGGAAGTGCGTTGGTATTAAAAGGAGAAAAGAATATTTTAAAGAACTGAACCCAAGAAAATCAGGTGTTGTTAAATGAATAAAAATTGTTTTTTTTCCAACTTCCTAAATACCATCTTCCTTGAATTCAAACTCACCTCCAAATTCGTTTAAAAGATCTTAAATTTTCCTGGATATTTTTTGCGTTCCGTCAACATTTCAAAGCAATCACAATTTAATAATATTGTGTAAAAGAACGGGTATATTTCACTGAGTGATTAGAGAATTTAAAAAAAATGAACTTGAACTTTTACGCGTGACTAAGGAAAATCAATACTAGATGAAGTTATTGTTATATAAATCAATAGTCACACTGAACCGTCTACTGATATGAAATAAAAAGAAATATGAGTGAATGGCATTGAAATCAATTCATATTAATAAAATTTATGGTTTATTTTATATCCCCTATTGTAAAATACAAAGATAAAGTACTATTTTCGATCCCCCAATTATGTAGTATAAAATTATTCACAATTTAAAAGGAATAGTTCTGCTCATACAATATGAGCTCTTTTATCCTCTTTTCTTTCTTTCTTTTCTAGCAAAAGTCTTCGCAAAGTGTATAAAGTGCTTTTACAAAAAAAAATTTAACGCATCACTACACGCACGTTGGCTAATATAATGTGCAAAGTACACTTTTTATAAAAGAGGTGGACATAATCGCACACAAAAAGTACAGTTGTTTGCATGGATATGCGCAACTTTCGCCCCACTGTCTCGAAGGACTGTAATTTCCCGGTGCGAGGGCAATTATTACCATTTACTCAGCACTAATGTTACCTGACGCGGCAATAATTGTTATTCCTCCACGAAGGCAATTATCGCAAATTGATATAATGCAAGATTTTATTGCACATATTTTTTACAGTAGATATAAATATATGGCACAGAGAGTTCGTTGATTATACCCAGTGGCAAAATGTTTGACCTCGGTCAAGACTGTGGCAAGCCATTAAGCTCCGTCGAAAATTGATTTCGCATGCCTATAAAGAGCCGAGAAGGCGTCCCTTTAATCGTGAAGGAAGGAGAAATATGTAATGAGTAATGACATCTGATGAAGAAGAATAATCCAAAAAGTCAGAAAAAGGAAAATAGTTTTACCCTTTATATGTTGAATGCATCACATCGATTAATTCACATATCCAACAGGATATAATTCATGAAAACTACAAAGAGTGTCGAATTTTTACACCGCATTGATTTTGACTTTCTGTGGCAATAAGAAAATTCCTTAATATAAATCGTAATGATATAGCGAGATTCTCGCATCATGTTTTCTTCTTTTATTAACAAATTTCATTCCAGCCTTTATGAACCGTTCTTTTATAATTGAGCCATACTTTTTACCCTTAGAACGAATATGACCTAGATGGTCTTGCAGAGTCATCTTTTAATGGTTCATGAGTTCAATCTCGCCCACGCAAGACGAGCTGAAAGTGTACTTAGTCTCACACCTTGTGTAAATTTTATCGATTGGAGAGACCCGTCAAGACCAAAATTAACATGTCTCTGCTGATCGGATGTGATGAAGACTTCATCCTGGTTTACTTAAAAGGATTATTAAAGGGAAAATCAAATTTAGCAGTAGTATATCATATATTTACAACTTTTTCCATAACTTAGTTACTTCTTTGCCACGTCCCGCGACGTCCGCGCCTAATTAATAAACCTGGTTGAATTTAAGTTGTTTGAAGACTTAAATCTTATAAAATTTAGTCTTAAAACAAAACTAAAGACTGACTTAAAATGTAAACACTTTCAGTCACTTAAAATTCTTGAAAATTCTATGATAATATTTAAAATTCTTTAAAATTATCAAAGACCTTTCATGAAAACTTTCGAAATCGCATAACATTCGTGAACATTTTTTTAAATTCCCAGAAACTTCTTAAAATTCTTTAAAATTCTATGATGACAATTAAAATCCATTTTATATCCTTTAAAATCCATTAAAAGTATTCGGAATCTCATCAAATTCCATGAAATTCTTACAAATTCTATAAAACCTTTTAAAAATCAGAAACATCTCTTAAAATCCCTTAAAATGATTATAAATCATAAAATTTAATAAAATGCTTAAAAATGCCAGCATAAAGTCTTTTAAAAATCATTAAAGTCTTTTGAGTTCTCTTAAAATTTTATGAAAACTTTCGAAATCGCTTAAAATTCGTAAAAATCTCTTAAAATTCCCAAAAGCTTCTTGAAATTCTTTAAAATTCTATGATAACGTTTAAAATCGGTTTAATATCCTTTAAAATTTATTAGAAATATTATAAATCTCATCAAATACCGTTAAATCCTTATAAATTCTATAAAACCTTTTAAAAATCAGAAAAATCTCTTGAAATTCCTTAAAATGATTATAAATAATAACATTTCATAAAATCCTTAAAAATACCAGCATAAAGTCTCTTAAAAATCATTAAAGTCTTTTGATTTCTCTTAAAATTTTACGAAAACCTACGAAATCGCTTAAAATTCATAAAAATCTCTTAAAATTCACAAAAACTTCTTGAAATTCTTTAAAATTCTATGATAGCGTTTAAAATCGGTTTAATATCCTTTAAAATTTATAAAAAATATTATAAATCTCATCAAAAAGCATTAAATCCCTATAAATTCTATAAAACCTTTTAAAAATCAGAAAAATCTCTTGAAATTCCTTAAAATGATTATAAATAATAACATTTCATAAAATCCTTAAAAATACCAGCATAAAGTCTCTTAAAAATCATTAAAGTCTTTTGAGTTCTCTTAAAATTTTACGAAAACCTACGAAATCGCTTAAAATTCGTAAAAATCTCTTAAAATTCCCAAAAACTTCTTGAAATTCTTTAAAATTCTATGATAACGTTTAAAATCCCTTTAATATCCTTTAAAATTTATTAGAAATATTATAAATCTCATCAAATACCATTAATTCCTTATAAATTCTACAAAACCATTTAAAAATCAGAAAAATCTCTTAAAATCCCTTAAAATGATTATAAATCATAAAATTTGATAAAACCCTTAAAAATGCTAGCATAAAGTCTTTTAAAAATCATTAAAGTCTTTTGAGTTCTCTTAAAATTTTACGAAAACCTACGAAATCGCTTAAAATTTGTAAAAATCTCTTAAAATTCTCAAAAGCTTCTTGAAATTCTTTAAAATTCTATGATAACGTTTAAAATCGGTTTAATATCCTTTAAAATTTATTAAAAATATTATAAATCTCATCAAATACCGTTAAATCCTTATAAATTCTATAAAACCTTTTAAAAATCAGAAAAATCTCTTTAAATTCCTTAAAATGATTATAAATCATAAAATTTAATAAAACCCTTAAAAATGCCAGCATAAAGTCTTTTAAAAATCATTAAAGTCTTTTGAGTTCTCTTATAATTTTATGAAAACTTTCGAAATCGCTTAAAATTCGTAAAAATCTCTTAAAATTCCCAAAAACTTCTTGAAATTCTTTAAAATTCTATGATAACGTTTAAAATCGGTTTAATATCCTTTAAAATTTATTAGAAATATTATAAATCTCATCAAATACCG
>CAJFCO010000179.1:718128-740001 GCA_904066015.1 Synergus gifuensis | reverse complement strand
TGTATTTTTACTGGTTAGTCCCGGGACTTAATGACCCATGTGTTATTATCGTGAGTACAATAGACTCACCATAGTATATTATTAAAATAGTATATATTATTGAAATAGTATATTATTAAAATAGTATATTATTAAAAAATAAATACTAGGGCATTAATATATGGCTGGTTTCGTATAGGACCTGCTTGTACCAAATATACCTAGCGTCCTAACTAGAGCCTTAATAAAACTGGATCAAATTAGAATTTCTACTCGAATTTGTTTGAATAGAGATATCATCATACTTATATAAATTGAAGGAGAAATGGGTATACGTGCAGGGTCATGCTCAAGTTTTGGAATCGGTCGATTCGTTGATTGCAATTACAGTAACGTGTTTCAGCAATTAGCGTCATCATGCTTCGAGAAAACGTGCGCAACCTCAGGCGCACGCCACGTGCCTGCTTGAATTTCGTGAATAAATTTCCAAGAAGATATTTTTTTCTTCCGGTTGTAAACATGATTATTCGCACGTTGAAGATTTAAGTACTATACGCAATATTCGGTTCTGTGAAATAGATTTTGAGAATCAATTTTAACAGACAATTCGCAATATTAAAACTTCCACTCCTTGGTACCATGTAACTAGATTCATTTAATACTTCTTTACACGGATGTAAATGGCCCGGCCTCGGTGTTGAAATAAAATAACTGATAAAAGAAGATTTTTTATAAATTAAGTCTGTCCGACTTTTAAAATCTTGTGTACATGATTTGATTTACAAAATTGCTTAAAATTCGTTAAGATTTCTTAAAATTCTCAAAAACATCTTGAAATCCCTTAAAAATCCATAAAAACAGTTATAAAATTATAAAAATTTGGAAATTCAAGTTAAAAATCGCAAAAATCTCTAAAAATTCGTAAAAACCTTTTGGAATTTCTTAATATTTAAAACTTCTTAAAATCCTTGGAAATCTTATCAAATTCCATGAAATCCTAAAAAATTCCACAAAATCTTTTAAAAATTTGAAACAATGTCATAAAATCCCTTAAAATTTTACTACAACCTTCGAAATCCTTATTAAAAATCATATATGTATAGATATGAAATCCTTTTGAAATCCCTTAATGAAATTACCATAAAATTCCCAGAAACTTATTAAAATTCTCTTTACGTCCTTTAAAATCCATTAAAATTATTAGAAATTTCGTAAAATTTTACAAAATTCTTAAAAATTGCATAAAATATTTTTTAAATTATTATAATCTCTTGACTTCTTTTAAAATTCTTGAAAATTTTATTACAACATTTAAAAATCCCTAAAGTTCCTTAAAATTCTCTGAAACCTTTTGAAATCTCTTAAAACACTCAGAAACCTTTTCAAATCACTTAAAATTTCACGAAAACCTTCGAAATCGCTTAAAATTCGTTGAAATTCGTTGAAATTCTTAAAATTCGTTCTAAGAAACTTCTTAATATTCCTCAAAATTTCAAAGCATTTAAAATCCCTTCAAATTCCTTAGTCTTAAAAATCCTCTCGAAATTTCATTAATTCCGTTAAAATTCCGCGAAATATCCTAAAACACCTTAAAATTCTACGAAATCTTTTTAAAATCCTAAAAATCTTTAGAACTTCGTTAAAATCACTTGAAATGGTCAAAATCCATTAAAATTCCTAGAAACATCTTGAAAAACCTCTCTAAAAAAATTGATGTAACAAAATGTCCCTAAAATCTCGGTTACATTGTTGTTTCAAACCTACTCTCTAAATTTGAATCAGCAAAATTTAATTGATTTTTTAATGACGGAATGAAGTAGTCGCATTAAAAAGCGATGCTGGATTCGTTCATTTGAAAATTCTGCGTATTTAAATTATTTTTTTCCTTCATTTTAGTGGTGACACTGATTCTATAAATAATTCTGTATAGCCTATTTTTAAATATCATGACATTGCGTCATCGATATAGGAAGGCGACAAGAGTTAGTTGACCGAGCCATTCTAACTCGGAATGCGAGACTGCTTGAAAACTGACCTTACTTTTTCTTACTTCCGGTATTTTTTCTTATGCGTATCATAACGGATGTACAACGAATGACAAATTTAAATTATCATTAGTTATATGAATTATAAAATCGATATATTTAAGTACTTGAATGAAATAAATCATAACGACAGCTATCTTGCTGATTTAAAAATTCCGAACTCTAATAATCGATTTAGTTGATTTTAATCGATTTACATTATTACCTGACGAGATTTCCCCAGTATACCTGCATGCTAATCTCGCTGTGAATGACGTCAAACTGATAATCAACTAAGATAAAATTTAATACTTAATTTATTTATTCTCAATGAACCATTCTTACCGGTTTCAAAATACCTATTATAAAAAGTAAATAGTTTGCATCTAATATATATAAACTTTCGAATTTAATTTAATTTAATTCAATTTATAGAATTATTCAAAATATTCAAGCTAATTTTCTAATTGAAAATACGATACACGATGACCTTAATTTTAAGAAATTTATATATTGTAGTAAACCCAAGATGAGATTGAATTGTGTGTTTTATGGAAGAAAACAAACTGCAGACAGATAAGTGATTTTTAGTATAGGGAAGTTCCACTTGCCAATTCATGATCTACGACCTTCCAAAACTTTCTGCAAACGATTAATAACGCTACGATGCATCTTTCCTCTTTCGTATTGTCAATACACATTCACTTCATGCTACAATCGAAGAAATTCATCTCGCTAAGCGATTTATTACATATTACTTCTTTTCATTATTTATTCATTGACAAATGGACATTACAGTTACATAATTCACGTTTCATGAATTATTTTAGTAGAAAGTAATTTTCTTTAAAACTGAAATGATCATCAAATAATGACTATTGAAATGTTATGCGTTTGAATTCGTCAGCTATCTATAAATATCTATATATAACTGGTTTCAATACTAATTCGATACTCCCCTAACCGCGGTTGTTTTTAATAAGATTGGATGACCTAAATTTTGTCTTCATTTTAATAATAATGAAATACACAGGAAAATCTTCATTCAATGTAAACTGTCTAAATATATATGTCGACGATTGCAGATGAAATTTTCTCTAATAAATCAATGATCTGTTATTGTGACAATTTATCGGTGAATTTTTTGGTAATGTACTACACGTCTGACAGATCGTCTCGTCTCTTGTTACAGTTTTACATTCCTTTCGTGACGCAATCTCACACTCGACGTCATAATTTCTTGTATTGAGTGATATCGACTTTGCTCTAAGATTAGCGCACAATGACTCCCAACTTTTTAAACCGAAACGCGCCTCCAATCCAATCCACGATTCATTGTCCGTTACGTCATTTTTCGACAGACTGGTGAAATCCCCACGATAGGCAATTATACTTAATTATTTATCGTATCACGAAGATATGGTATGCACATTGTATTTGCAGAATGCATTCAACACGGATCGCTTTTCACGTTATACCTGAAAGATTTATTTTTATATTGATAACGACAGTAATAACTGAACAGGATTTTTAGAACAAGAACTATTTTACAAAATGAAATTTGTACCCAATCCTTTCACATTTATACCTGATATGTGTCAAATACAAATTTAAAAAAACTGTAAAGTTTTCAGAAGTTTACGAAATATATATTTTTTCGAGAATATAAAAAGTAAAATGGGGACTTCACGAGTGGAAAAATTTGAATTATCAATCAAGTTGTCATTGAACGGACACCTAATTATAAATCAATGCAAAATGTATCTTTTTTCATGGAAAGAAATGCAATGAATTGATTAAAATGATCTGTTTCACGTCTGTCATTTTGTAGATGAAATTTAAACAATTTAATGATTAGATAAACTCTTGCTATAAATTATCATAAATTATTGATATAAATATCTGTTTAATTTCGATAGGTCCAATTTTTCTCACTTTAAGAATATTTTTTGGTGGGATTCATAGTTTGATTATATGCAATTATATTGCGCCTACACGCGTCTTAAACTCTTATAAATAAATTTTACTTTCGATTACATATTAGCAAACAGTGACTCTACAAAACTCATCTCTTTCACTGGTATAAAACTCTCTCCTCAATTTTATTCTTCATGTACAATATTGACCTCTTAAATTTAACCTCTTGTGTTAAATATAGTGAAAGCTAGCTATTTTTTAACTGCACCATTTCATTCCTATTAAGATTGACGATTATTCCTATATTTTATTATTTCAGATGTAAAATTCGCAGCAATTAAATCAATATTGTTCGGATTAATGACGTATTTAATGACGTATACATATAATTTTCTCAAGAATTATTTATAAATAATTCTTGAGAAAATGCCGATTTTATCAATTTTAAAATGTTCGGTTTTCGATTTTTTGAAGCATTTTTTAAATCACGATTTTCTTTAATCATGAGGAGCATTAGCATTTAATGAGGAGCATCAGTAGCGATTATACAGAATTTTGAATTAAATATAATTTATTTGGCAGATTGTAACTTTTCGTTGTTGACGTGAATTTTTTTTTTCTATTTTGTGAATCTTGGAACATTTTGACTAATATTTGGAGAGTTTTTGATAATGTGAAATTCCTGTGCACCCACCACCCTTTAAAAGGGGACAACAAGCTCCCACACGATATGTTTCACTCTTCACAGAAATGAGCCCATTTACCAATTTTGAAGAACGAAAAATAGAATGGATACTAACATTCTTGTCCCTTGTATAATTTTATTTTTGTTCCAAATCAAACAGACTATCAAAAAAGGGGATACTATTTAGAGAAATTCTGATGCACCGGTTTTGATGTATTTTGTTTTAATTAATTTGGATTTATACGTTTTTTCAAAGAAGTTTTCCTCATTTTATGCGTGAAAATTTATATAAAATATTAAAAATAAATTTTTATTAATTTGTATTCATTGCAAATTCATAATTGCAATTCATATAATCATTAAAATAATATGAAATTATATTATTTGTATAATTATTATTTGTATATCGTATCTATATATCATTTACACTTATCTTTGTATCATATGTATTGATCAGTCTCGTAATCTCTTAACATCTCATTATGTAATTATAATGACGCATGTTTTTATTTTGTGTTTAATAAGTCTGTGTAATTAACAAAAATAGAATCAAGATAAAATCATGGATATAGTAAATTATCGAATTAATGATTAAAAAGACTCTAAGGAATTCACTTTTCAAAGCTATAAAAGTTTCTTAAAAAAATATTCGAAAAAGAATAAATAATGGAAGAATAATAAATTATACAATATTACATTTTTATTCAATATCGCTTGGAAATTTCACTTCGTACATTACAATTATACTTTTAACGTAATTGATGCACAATAATCAATAGCGTAATTAATTGGTTCGCTGAACATTTTACAACAGTCCGATAACCTAATAATAAATGATCGAGTTATTATGAAATTAATAGAATTTTTAAGCCTCTCTCTTATAATAAACTAGTATTAATCACTCCGAGGGATCAAACATTATGAAAAAAATTTTATTTTCATGCGAAAGTGGGGAGATGTGGATCATGAAATGAGAATAAAATTTTTTAATATTTCAAAATGATATTGTATTAATTACATTCTCATCAGAGAATGTAATTAATATTTTTGAAAATAATTTTCGTCTAAAAGGGAATAATGGAATTATACTTGCAATTTCGCCAATAAAAAATTATACTTAACGATGTTCCCAGTAAATAATTCTGATCATTCTAATTGCATGTGTATACGTAGTGCAAGGTACATATCAATGGATAATGAGGAGGGTACCTTATCGATATGAACACGTTCTAAGTATGAAAATAAAATACACAGTGGAAATTGTAGGAGAAAATTTGTCTGCAAATTATCATTAGTAGATAATCTAAATTATAAACAACGACGCATTACTTAATCTTCTGAATCTTTGTTCTTTCTGAATTCAAGAATGCAAACAATTTTATAGAGATAAAAAAGTATTACAAGAATGCAAGTTTAATTCAAAAAAAGAAGAACCTAGCCATGGCAATAAAAATTTTATTTAAAAAAAATTTTATTTCAAAATAAGAAATATGCAAAAGAATTCAGGAACAGGTGATTAAAAATGAAAAATGTAAGATAAAATTGTAGATTCAATTGATAAAATCTTAAGCGTTATTAAAAACTAAAAGGGTTGAAAAGAATATAATGTGAATTTTCCATTCTATATTTAATTAAGCACTACTATAAATTTTCCTAGTGAAAATTCTTGGAGGATTAATTCATCCAAGCGTAATTGAAAGCGATCTTGCTTAATCGAGCATTTCTGTGTCAATTATAATCTGTCGCTCTAATATATGCACTGAACTTCATTTTGAGATATGTATCTGATATACTTTTATAAAATTATAGATTCAAAGTATTTTCTTGAGCGAAAATAAAAATGTCTGCCTTTTAAAATTCATGGAATATCCACAGTTCCCGAAAGTCTTGCATTAAAAATATCACTCCAAGGAGGTTAAAGTATATATTAAAGTTGTTTATATATTGTGAAAATTCCATTAAAATTATTCATATGCAAAGATAATTTTGTTAAATTTTATTAACTTTAATTTTATTTTATCTTATTTTTATACCTTTATACCTTTCTCGAATGAAGAATATTTTTTCATAATTCTTTGAACGTATAACAGAGAAATAAGAAAATAATAGGAAACCTGTGTGATTTGAAATTCAAAACCATAAATCGTTTCCGTGTCTGATAAAAATTAATTCTTAATAAAAAGAGGAACGTGAGGTAGGGGACCTTGCACTAAATATTGATTAGACGACAGAATTATGTACAGGGTATTTTCGTATGTCAGACATATGACTTAGCGTAGACCACGGAGAGTAATTTACTGCAAAAGTACGGCACCAACGGAAAGTCATTTCACTTTTTTTATTCTTTGATGAAATGACTTTCCTCGACGCTCGTGGGGGTGATTCGAGGTGCATCTTTAATATTGCTTCCCACAATAAACTTGTTTCTTTTTCACTTATACATAATTCTGAAAACTTTTCCACTATTATTAAATAAGATCATTTTTAAAATACCTTTCGAAAACCTTGGTTTTCAAATTTGGATCGATATTTAACGCCCACACTTTTTCTTGGCACTAATTGAATTAGTAGCCCTGTATTTGACTTCTGAATTAGTAATTTATCCAGTTATCTAAACTTTATTAAAATTACAATACTAATTTTGTAATAAAGTTCCAAATAAATACGAAAACTTATTTTGTATGCCAAAATCGTAACGTTACTTTTTCTTATTTTATAGTTAGTATTAACTTATTAAAAAAATTTTCAGTACACCTCATTTCATTATAAACTTTTATTATAATTATACCTACAGATTTCAAATAAATTTGGCTTAGATATCAAGAGAAGAAGTCCTCATTTTCTCATTTAAATTCTGATTTTCTAATAAATTTTTTGACCTGTTATGACGCTTATAATCTTTGATGTATCTATATTTATAAACTTATATTTGTGCATATTATCTACACTGTATTGTTGATATTGTTTTAAAATCTTACTTAATATAAATAAATGAAAATTTTGTATACTAAACCTTATCACAATCTTATTTTCTACCAAAAAACGGTAATTCCGAGTACATATTTTGTAAAATGTTTGCAATCCACGTAAATCATATAATGTACGTATATAGAAAATGAACTTTCAATTTCAGGGACACTCCTATCTTTCTTTCGATAAAAGTTCCAAACTTCTAACATATAAGTCATGAAAGTCATGATATTTCAATAAATTCCGGGTAGTATTTACTTGAATACCCAGAGCGGTTTGTAGCTCGCCTTTGCGTCAAGAGAGTGAGAAAGATAGGAGAGCGTGACGTCATGTCCGGAATTCGAAAGCTACTTTCGGCATTTCCGGATTTAATAGAACCAATCCACCCTAAAGGGAATTAATTGGCGACCTTTCTTCGACGAAAATTTCACCTTCGGAATGAGTTTCATCCTTTGATGTTTTTTTTTTCACTATTGCGATTTCGAAGTCAAATTTTATAGTTCTCCAATCTCTGGACCGAAAGGCTTTCTAAACAGGATGAAAAAAATAAAATGATCCCTTTCTAAGAAAATTGTCTAGACGATGCCTTCGAGAGATTTGTAGATAATTTAAGGAAAATTTATCATATATACAATGCAGGATTAGACAGCTTATAAGGAAGAAAATATCAAGTTTTGTATATTTAAAAATTTTTTTAATATATTAGAATAATATTTTGAAATATTCTAAAATATTCTTAAAGGTTTTCTGTTTACTAGATTTTGTTTTGTAACAAAACATTTATGTGGCTTATTGTACTGTCAATATTACAAAAGGTATAATATTTTTTGTTGAACTCTTCTCCTCCAGCATAATTACAATATCAGAAAAGATTCAGTATTTTATCCGAAGTAATATATTTCTTCCTTAAATTATTAACAATGAATCTGGAAATTTTATTTCATGTAGGATATACACTCTACAGTTTATAAATATTTCATTATATAATCTTGGCAAATCAGAAAAGTGGCAATTTATAGCTTACATATATTTCACAATCATGTATGAAGCGGCGATTTTGAAACAAAATTAGAATTAATAACTAAATTTGTTTTCTATATTTGTATAAATTTGTACAAATTTGTATAAATTATACTTGTAATAAATAATAACCATTTTTTAACAGTAATTATTGTTAGTTCGTTAGCCAACAATTTTGGATTAAATTCCAAATGTTAGAGCATTTTGAAAATTTTTAAGAACAATTTTTTTAAAATGTAATTTAAAAATGTGCTTATATTCGTTGTCTCAAAAAGTCGAATAATAAAATTTATCTTCATGACATAACATTTCTAAAATTAAAAAAAAAAAAAAAGACAAAAAAAAATGAATTATTAAGTCACACAACACACGATATGAAAAAAAGTCAAGAGAAGATAAATATGAGTATCAAAATTGATTCTCATGTCCAGATAAGATTATTGGGGTCTTTTATTTGGAGATAAAAAATTATATTTTCACATATAGCTACTTCCTTCCTCCAATTAACTAATAATTCGATTGGAAATGTTCAATCACTGATAGAGTATTGACTTAATGGATTTTCTTAAATCCATTATGTAACGTATCTTCAGTGATTTGGATAAAGATCATGTGTTTGCTCTGTGTGTCTCTTCTTAGAGCTGTTGATGTAATTCAGAAGTATTCAAAAAATAAAAATGTACTATAAACGGTCATATTCAAATATGTGTTAAAAAATATCATGTGTGCCTTGGGTGAGCGACTTTTTCGAATTATATTATTATTTATAATGAATTATCTTCATAATTGATGCAAAATAAACCTAGCATTATTTTCCATAGAAGATGTATCTTCTACAAATGGTTTAATTCCATAAATGTTGAAAATCACTTTATCATATTAGTCTCAGAGATATTTCATTCTATTGTGCAATAAACGATTGAGACACGTTTATAAATTCTAATTTTAGATTTTTGTTTTGTATCATTTTATATCTAAAAAGCAAAAAGTCTAAAACATTGTAATTGATATCAAATGTTATTAGTCTTTGGCAATTGATATATAAAAAACATGTATAGAAAAATGATAAGCATATATGTTCTAAACATATATGTTCTAAACTTAGCTTTTTTCTAGACTAATCGTCAATTTTTATTACTCGTTTGCAGATACCATTTGCACGAAAGTAACCAAAATATATTCATGACTTTTACATATATGTAAAAGTCATGAATTCTTGAAGCTCACCCAAATTCCTTCGTGATTAATCACTCAAGACAAACTGATAATCCCTACTTTAGACAAAATGATCAATAATTGCTGATAAGCAGAATCATCTTTATGCGATAAAATGATGAATTCCAACAATACTAAATAAATTCCAATCAATCTTAAACAGATGCGACGAAAATTACATTGAGGAAGTATATCAATCTCCTAATCTAGATATCAGTAAAAGTTCCCCTTTTTTTATAAGACGGAAGTAGACTGCACAATAAAAGAAAACTACACTTGTTTTTAGTTAAAAATACATTTGCAACAAACATTTTTTCCAACAATGGTTATTATTTAATGGATCTTGTGGCAGTTATTTCAATTATTTATATCCAAAACAAAATTTCTATTTCAACAAATATATAATAATTAAGCTCATTTTTAAGAATATATGTATCCAACAATTAGACAAAAATTAGACAAATTAGACAAAAATTGTTGGCTGTGTTGTTTTTTTATATATTTGATATTTTTTATATATTTCTTCAGTTAACTTATTGTATTTTAAATCAAAAGGCTCGCAAAAAGGATTACTTTTTTTTCTCTTGCGCCTTTTCTCCTTTTTTTTTTCCTTTAAGGAAAAAAAAAATATATAAATTATTTTATCAATTTATGGGGAGGGGGTTGTACGAAATCTACACATCTGTAAGCTAAATGTTACTTTCGGAGGATGGAGAGGAGGGGAAGGGTGCAAATGGCCGAAATTTGGTAACGATCTCAAAAATGAGGGCCCTTCTGAAGAGGAAATCGTGTTGGCCTTTTAGGGATGAAGAGGGGTTGAGGAATTGCAGAGAGGGTCGGAGAACAAGCGCCAGATAAAAGTGAGGAAGGATCCTCGAGTGGGGAGAAATATCGCGCAGTATATATACTCGAAAGTAGCTGCAGCATGCTATACTTCATCAAGCCACAAAACAGAAAGGGTCCATACAAAAAGACAATTGCAAAAGGTGCACTAAGTGTGAACGATACAGTGATTTACGGAAAATATTTGTATAAAAAAGTTTTCCTCAAGTGTTTATATATTTTCCTTGTGCAACGATGACGAGCCAGTTTTTAACGAAAGTGATCGCGAGTATCCTGCTTCTTGTCGTTCTGGTAGCAGAATCCTCAAACGGCATGCCTTCCGGTATCATCAGGTAAAACTTTCCCTCAGTTTTTAATATTTGCAGAATTTTTCATTCGCAAAAACAGTTGCATTGAATTTTCAAATTTGTCCATTTCCTTTTGAATTCATATTTTATAATGAAATTTAGAAATCGGTTAAAAAAATTCTGTTTTGATATTTGCTCCTTGAAAAAGAAATCGACAATTTACAAATCAGTTAAAAAATTTGATTTCTGAGAAAAATATTGAAGAAATTAGTTGTTGAGGGAACATCAGTTTTGTAATTTTCAAGCAATATTGAGGAAAGATTACAGAAAAGCATTTGGTAAAGGATTACAGATTCTGGGGGAGCAGAACTTGGATTACGAGTTTCAGAAAATATTCAGAGAATTTTTTGTACTATCTGGAATATGATTAATGCTAATTAAACTTAACTTTCTTATACGTCCTTCGCTATTATTTATAGAGCTAATCGTTCTTTAAACTCTCGGTTGATTAGAAATTGTTTTTTAAAGAAAACTCTTCTGATGAAATACGTGTCCTCACCTTGAGTAGACTTGCTGGAGCTTTTAGATTAATGTCCAGATATTATAAAAAAGTATAAATATATATTTTTTTAAACAGAGGCATTAAAGTTTATGTTATATTTATGAATATTTATGGTAATGTGTATAAAAAAATGAGTAAATTTTATATTATGATAGGATGAAATTTTCTATAGGTTTAATTATACAGATTTAATTAATAAGTCATTAATGAGCTAATTGTTCTTCTCTCCTTTTTTATTTCTTTTATTTCAAAAACAATCGTTTGATAAACTATCACTTATTCCCAACCTTAGTCAACACTAAAGTGCAAAGCTTTTGTCATCGTTATTATTTTGATTGTAACAATGACGCTTTTATTTATGGAAAACAATGTTTTTCAAAATTCATTATTTTTTATAGCTGGCATTTTGAAAATCTGAAGCAGTACAAATTTTTTATGAATAGTTTTATACTCAATAGTTTTATATCAAGTTTTATACTTGATGATTATTAAAAAATAGATGGAACGAGAGTTTGACACTTGTAACTGAATAAATTAACGTGCAATGCTTGTGAATGAAAATTCACAAGAGACAGGTGTTTGATTAGAAAGACACAATTAGATTATCAGATAAAAATTCTGATAGACGTCTGATGCTAGCATATACGAATTTTCATTGAAAAAATTCTTATCGTGGGAAATAATCTAGAACAAGTTAATAATTTTGTATAGAAATAAATCGGTAATATAAATATCGGTAATATAAATATATTGGTAATATTAATATTAGTAATACCAATACTGGATTTAAATCATCCAATTGTTTTTGATAATCATGCAGATCATAAAGGCAATAGTTGAATAAAATTAAGGCAATTGCAACAATTTTTTGTCAATTATTCCCTTCAATTGTTCTTCATTGAAGTGAAAGCAGAGATGAAGTGGAAAAAGTTACGTAATCGACCCGCCAGATAAATTTCGATTCCTTGAATTCCAGCAGCTCATATAAGTTTATGCCTTACATATAAATTATAAATTTTGTATAGTAAAGTTTTTAAATTACTTCAAAAGTTGCGCGAAGAAAAATGAGGAAGAAAATAGTCTTGGGACAAAGAATACAAAAAAAAAAAAAAAAAAAAAAACTTCATGACGAGCTTCGTGGCACGTAAATTGCAAGCAATATGCACGTGTCGAGACATGTACATCACTGACGCAAAATGATAGCGTAGATCAGCATTGAGTGATGCAATAAAATATTTTTTTTTTTCAGACGACAAAAACGAGTTTCCGACCAAAGATTGGCAGAACTCGAAACATTGATGGGACTGTTGAAATTGAAAGGCAAACTTGTCACAGTTCCTATTGGATTTGGACGTGTCGATCCAGCCAAAATGTAAGTTACATAAATACTTTTCATTATCTACAATTTTCTTTTATTCTAGGTACCAAAGCTTTTTAAAATAAAACATTTAAAATAATAAATTTCATAGTAAATTCAGAAAAACTCGGGACGTGCAAAGCTTTCGTGGTAAAAGGTTTGCGGAAGAGTTCGATTAATATTTAAAAAAAATGAAAATGACCGGATCATACGTTGAGGAGAAAACTTTGAAATATGCATCACTTCATATCCGTGTCCTTTATGCTTCACGGAAGTGTTTCCACAACTTTTGAGGTTTCTTTATATGTCCTTTTTTGAGCAGCGTGGTCGAATCTCTTAAGAGTGGGTGTTGGTTGCGCAGAGAAAATTTCTGTCAATACACTCAGTCGAATGGAATGGAAATGATCTGAGCGATTATAAGAATGTATAGAATTGGTCTCGATAACTTTTCAATGAATCACATTCGATACTTTTAAATATCAGTCAACCAAGTTGAATCTAACCCCCGTTTATTCGTATACGAAAAATGGTCACGGCTACTTAAGAGGTCGTCGACGGCTACTTATCCCGCAATTTCCGTTTATAAATAGCCGAATTTTTCCGGGATGAATAATAGACTCCAACATGAAAAATAAACATTTATTGAGTTATTAATTACTTATTCATTTATTAATTACTATTCCTTCTTAACAATAGAAGCCGTTTAAATTTAAATTTTTTAAATTTATCAAAATTAGTTCTGCAATATTTCTTTATTGTGCCTGTCGGTGAGAGGATCAGATCATCTTAATCTATATTATAAAAAAGCTCAGATCCTGATATATTGAACAGTGCAAACAAAATTCCAATTCTGATTCGAATCTCCTGTAAATATACTAAAATTACGAGTGTACATTGTCAAAGTTCCTGGATTTCTGGGGTCTTTTCTATTTATAAAAGTTGATTCATATCGAAAATGTTTTTAGATGATTTAATGCATCTAGAAATCGATATATTGATTCTTTTTCGGAAACGCAATTCGTATATAAATAAATACAATCCATTTTGCATAAAAGCGATGTGAGTGTTTGTGAATCTTTAACAAATACGCTTTTTAATCATATGCGATCAAAAAAATAGAACATTAATTTGTGTAATTTCAAAAATAAAAGAGTACACTAGGCAATATTGAGCTAAAATATAGTATTGTACTATTAAAATAGTATTGATCAATTAATTATTAATTAACAAAAGCTTGTATTAAAGATTTATTTATTTCTTTGATTAAGACAAAGAAATGAATTTAGATCTCACCCTTTTGTTTATTATATAATGCTAGACCTTTCTTTACATACTTGTATTGTTCTCATTGTTCTTAATTAATATTCGCAACAAAGATTTAGAACAATAAAATGTAATACAATACAAACAATACAATACAATGCAATACAAGTCAGTCTCAGGTATCCTTACATAATATTAAATTAGACTGTTTACAATCGATTAGAATGAAAACAATAATTACTTGAGAGCTTGAGAGAACACATAATATAAATTCAATTAATACATTATTAGTTACATAAATTTTGACACACTTTAATAATTACTAATTCAATAACAAAATTAAAATATTTCTACTCTATTGTCAATCTTTTAATAATTTGAAATTATTCAATTTCAACCTTAATTAAAAAAATTTTAAACACCCAATAAATGTCCAAATAAGATATCAATATTAATTTTTTATGTTAATTGATATTGTCCAGAGTGTATAATGAATATATAATTGGCATCATTTTTCTTTCTATTTATTTATTTTTTTAAATCAGGATTTAAAATTGTTGACATATAACGACCCGAAGAACAGAAAACAACATCAATTGTATATAACTATTTATGCTGAGTTTATAAGAATGGGAAAGTGTAGTCAGTTTTCGTGAATATTGAGAAAACCTTTTTTATAAAAGGTTTTTTTTATAAAAAAGTGAGAAAAATTGAAGATGCACTTGTCATGGAGAAGTAACAGGAGATTTGCAATGGAAAACGGCAATGGAGCCCCTAACTAGTTTATCACTACTCGAGAATGTCCTCCGAATAAATTTATATTTCTATTCTATTCAATGTCGCCCTACTGCAACGGAAATTTGTTTACGATAGTTGAAGAGATCCGCACTGCACTCGGGGAATTCCTTACTCGATTACTAAAAGCACTGATGAAGCGTATACACTGCGAAAAATAGTTTTAACGATTAGTTTTCCGCTCTGAAACAATTTATTTTCATCGAGCTGAGAACACTTATCGATTTGGGATACGATTCCTTCCGATTCTTCGCTCTAATTCTAAATATAAATTGCTAAATCATACAATGGAAATCCTCAATAGTCTATTATGTATATATACATAGCTGTGTGGGCTTCTCTTATACAAATACATGAATAAGTGTTTTTTATTCATTATTTTTAAGTTTTCCATATAAAATTATCCAGTTTTCAAATATACAATCTTGTATATTGTAAATCTTATAAAAGAATTGAAGATTACTATTTCCTTCAAAAAGATTTATGCGATACTGACCTTACATCAAGGCAGTAAGCTAAGAAAGGCGGTCACGACTAGTCGATCACATTTGCTTAAACTTCAGTGACTTTTACCAATCGGCTAATTAAATTTCTCTACTGGATTTACACATTTCATTGGCCATATTACGTGACAA
Organism: Synergus gifuensis; assembly: GCA_904066015.1. NCBI lineage: Eukaryota > Metazoa > Arthropoda > Insecta > Hymenoptera > Cynipidae > Synergus > Synergus gifuensis. The sequence goes on along the minus strand of CAJFCO010000179.1, from coordinate 724,449 downwards.
TCTTACCCACTTTTCGCTTCCGTGTACCTGACTTGCTAAGAAATGAATGAATGAATTCTGCAGTCCATACTAGATTATAATGATTATGATGCGATTGAAAATGAAAAATGGAAATGCTTTGGAAACAATTGTAAAGCTATAAATAAAAACTTAATCAAAATACCGGAAATTTGTTCAAATAAAGGAATCTGTTATTTTATTAAGGGGACGCCCACGTATTCCTGCATAGCAGTATAAAAAATTTATTAATAAATCGATAATATAATGATCGTAGCCAAAATTTAAATTTATACATTATTTTTTAATTTTTTTTTGAACCCAGAAATGTATAATTAAATTATCGTTCGTATAAAATGAAATCAGAATACGAAACGGATATTTGAGCAACAGGTTGCACTTATTTCTGCTCGTATATTTATTGTTTTTTCTCTATATTTTTTTTTAGTAGAATTTTAAATTATAAAATGGAAAAATACTTAAAGATTGAGAAACGATATTTTTCATTTAACTTATAATTATAAATTTTAATTATTCATTTTTTTTCTGATTTCAGAGGCCGTAAACGACGATCGAGTTCAGTAATGAATATACAAGACCTTCGACGATTCTTAAAACCTTTTTCGCAAAATTCAGAATCGGATGAAGATGGCAGTACTGAAATGTTTCCTGCGTCTTGGGTAAATTTCTAAAATATTTCATTTTATAAATAATTCTCATTAATGCACCGTTAATACTCAAAATACAAAAAATTAAAAAAAATATATATGTATATACAATATATTAAAGTGATGACTTTTGGTAGTAGTTTTAATAATTTTTAAACTAAATTAAATAATTTTTAAATTAAACTAAATAATATTTAAACTAGTTCAAACAACTAAAAATTCCAGACATAACGAATTAAGAAACAAAATTTTCTTAATGACCTGTAACGAAAAAGCTAAAGTTCTTTCCTTAATGACTCATATCATTAATTATTAACATATCGCTAAGTGAAAAAAAACTGAGATTTGAAAAATGTAATTGCATTAGAGGAAGTGAACTGCGATGATATATAAATTATGCACAGTTCGGTATTTCACGTTTTTCATTCACACGCAGTACGTGCACGAGTAAAATATTGCATCATATGATGATGAGATCGAAAATTATAATACCATCAGTCAAGTTCATTCATTTATGCACCGGTGTGTATCTGACAACGTATTTTTTAAATTTACTAGCAATTATGATCCGCGCGCTCTGCGCGCGATTAGTTTCTCATTTTTGCACACCTTTTACTAGTAAAAAAATTAATTGAGAATTTTTAATTCTTGAAATATAAAATCTTGTAATTCTTTATCTAATTTCAGAAATCTTCGTGAATTTTATAAAATTCCTTAAAATGCCTTTATTATCCTTCAAAATTTGGTGAAATTCCTTTAAATTTCGTAAATTCACTTGATATTTTTTGTTAAAATTACTTAAAATTACTGAAAGTCTCATAAAGTCTCAATAAATCTCTTAAAATTTCTGAAAATCCAGTGAAATTTTGTAAAATATATTGGATCCATTCAAAGTCTTTAAAATTACTTAATATCCCATAAAACAAAGTAAAATCGCTTAGAATTACTTAAAATTCCATAAAATATGAACAAATCCCTTAAAGTTATTTAAAATCCTATGAAATTTCATGAAATCCCTTAAAATTCCTGACAATCCCATGAAATCTCGTAAAATTCCCATACAATACCTTAAAATCCCTTTAACATCCTTCAAAATCTGGTGAAACTCTTAAAATTATACTAAAAATCTCAGAAAGTCTCATTATATCTCTTAAAATTACTCAAAATTCCATGAAATTCGGTTAAATTCTTGAAAATTCTTGACAATCCTTGAAAATAAAATATAATCTATAATCAATATAAATAATCAATATAAACCAAATTCTTTAAAATTTCCGGAAAAAAATGTTAAATTACTTAATATCTCATAAAATATCTTAAAGTTGCTTAAAATTACTTAGAATCTCCTAAAATATCATCAAATCCCATAAAATTACTTAAAATCCCATGAAATCTCGTAAATCCCTTAAGTCGTTAAAATAACTTAATATCCTATGAAATATTGTAAAGTCTGAAAATTACTTAAAATTCTACCGTTAAATCACTTAATATTTCTAAAATCTCAATAAATTTCGTAAAGCCCTTTTAAATTCCTTAAAATTTTTCAAGATTTCTTAGAATTCAATGAAATTTCGTAAAATGTCTAAAAGTTTCTCAAATTACTTAAAATTCCACAAAATATATAGTCAAATCCCTTAAAATTACTTTATAATCCTTTAAAATCTCATAATTTTTCCGAAAAAAATGTGGGATTGGTAAAATTAAGGGATTTCAAAAGTATGCAAAATAATTCAGATTTTAATTTTTCAAATATAAAAATTTGTAATTCATAGTCTAATTTTAGGAATCTCAATAAATTTGTCAAATCCTTTTAAATTCCTTAAAATTATTCAAAGTCCCATTAAATCCCATTAAAACCCTCAAAATATCTAAAAATCCAATGAAATTTTATGAAATCTCTTCAAATACCTTAAAAGTTTTTAAAATCACTTATAATTCCACAACATATCTATCGTTAAATCTTTTAAGATTTCTCAAAATCCCATCATCTCTTAAAATTGTTAAAAATCCAATGAAATTTCGTAAAATCCCTTGAATCTCTTAAAAGTCCTTAAAACTATTCAATATCCCTTAAAATATCTGAAAATCCAATGAAACTTCGTGAAAATTCTTGAAACAGCTTTAAAGTTTCTAAAATTACTTAAAATTATACAAAATATCGTTAAATCCTTTAAAATTATTTAAAATACCATGAAATCTCGTTAAATACTTTCAAAATCCAATGAAAACTCTTTATTAGATTTTTAGATTCTCTAAATTTCTTTAGATTCTATAAAATCTCAATAACTGGTAAAATCCTTTAAAATTTCTAAAAATCAGAATAAATTTCTTTAAATTCCTTGAAATACCGTGAAATCCTTTAATATTTCTAAAATTTCAATAAATTTTCTAAAATTCGTATTCTCTGTCTTAATAAACTTTTTGAAAACGAAAATAGTCTGAAGAAATTCAATTTTAGTAATATTTTAAAGTTATAACGAAACCATCTGGACATAAAATATAATGTTTTTTTTTGTATTTAATTTTCAGAAAGACACAGATGATTGGCGCGGCGATGAAATGAAAAACCCTCCCATTATTCTAAATTAAATTTGAGAGCAAGGAAGGTAAAAAGTCAGGAGAGGTTTTCTCAATCCTCACCGCCCCAACAGTATTAACGGGTTGTCTGCCGTCCCAACTGGAACTTTATATTGACGATAATTTGAATTTGAAGATATAATTTGAGAACTAAACAATTATTTAAATATATAATTGACACATACAAGGAACGAATTACGAGAAAAGATCAGTCAATACATTCGCAACTCGCTGTGTTCTCTACTTTAAGTATTTTTTTAAAACATACAAAACCGGAAAAAAATATTACCACCAGTGTGATCATATTAATCGCTATATTTGTGAAATACAAAACAGTAGAGATTTTTTAAATCGTCAAATAAGATGAAAAGAGAATTATTTCTAAATACTAGATTTTTGAAAAATTAAATCGATATATTTTTTTCCGACGTATGTAAACAGTATTTCTAGAAAAATTATCGTAAACGCATTGCAATTTTAGTTAGGTATTTATTTAACTTATTAGCAATTCTTATTTATTGTATTAGTATTATAATTATATACAGATAATATCGTCCAAGAGTGGATCTCAAGTGACGTCTGAACTTCGTATTATAAAGATACTTTCTGATGTTATAAATGATTTTATTTAGAATTTCAAAATCTTTAAATTCATCCAATTAAATGATATTTTTTTGAAAATATAGTCAGCAAAGAGATAGTGACTAACATCTGTAATAGTCTGATGAAATTTCGATCGCGATGGCGATTCTTTGATTCATTTGCAATCCGTAAAATTATTTATATCATTTATACCATATTAGGAAGGAAGTAGTTCGAATTAGTATTAAATGGAATGAAACTAAATATTATTTTTTTATTTAGAAAATTTATACATAGTATCGAATGAAGTTGAGCCAGTATTTTATTTTAATAAATAATTAGACAGCTTCTTTCTTCGAAGCGCTTAGTTAATTTTTTTTTTTAAGATTATCTGTAGGATAATTTTATAATAGGATAATTTTATAATAGGATAATTTTATTTATTCTCAAAAAGATTAGTATTTAATTTTCTTATAACTGTGAAGTTCTCTATAAAATAACTTTCTTCAGAAAGTTGCTATTGCAAATATTGAATAATCTTTGTAATATTTCAAACGAGAGTAGGAATTACGCCAACCAAGTATTTATTTATTATTATATAGATAGATGGAAAAGTAGACAACCCTGTTATTTAAGATGCATATATTCTTGTATTATAGCCATGGCTATACAAGAAAACTTGCAATTTTTGTGATAAATATTCATTTATCTGCACTATATAACTGGGTAGATTAATTATTTATTTAATATTCATGTATTAATTTATTGTCGTCATCCATCGTTTCATATGAACATATATTGAATGTGGAGATATTTAAAGACAGTACGCGAATAACGTTGTACAGTGATTTTTGAAGAAAATGAAATTATTATGGAAATATGTAAATTATAAACAATGACACTTTATTCGCTTACTATCTTTATTTATTTTATAAATGGTCATGAATCTGTGCAACTTAAAATACAATAAAGACATAATCCTCTAAATATTATTCTTTTTCTTTCATTTATTTCCATCTCCTGTATTTCAAAAAATCGACTATTACAAGAATTCCTGTTTTGTAAAAATTTATACATTTATTTATATTTATTCAAGATCCTTTGTTTTCCAAGTATTTATGTGCCGAAATATTGTAGGCTATGTTTATATGTAAAAGAAAGTAACCTGTGCATTAAAATAATGTTACACATTTTACGATTTCTTCAAAAAGTCAATAAGATATAAATTCATAAAAATTCAAATTTAATTTTCCCGCCCATCTGAGCCCGCGCGCTTTGCAAGCCGAACAAAAGCATGGCGCACACGCGCGGCACTTTTTGTATTAAAATTAACCCACCCCAATATTTTAACAATCTCCCAATATCCCAATATCAAGCGCATTCTTCTCATATTAATTAATTAATTAATTAGTTCATTAATTAATTCATTCATTAATCTCATATTAATCAGAATCTTTTTCAATAAACATTTGATACCACTGCGCATGCCAAAATTCGGCATCTGATTGGATACTATTCGCGCGCAGTTTAAAATTCTAAAAATAATTATTTTATTCGCAAACGCATGCGCAAAAGATGTGACGCATGCGTAATTGATGTGTTTATTGTTATTGAGAGAAGGGAATTTGGTTAATATTGGAAGAGCCTGTATGTGTTGTGGATTTCGTTAATATTGGGAGAGTCGAGTGTATAATAACACCTTTTTGTACACGGCCTTGGTAGAAATGTAAAATTCTCGATTAAATATTACCGAGAATATTCTTTGTAATATTCGAACTCCAAGATGGTTCTCTGTACACCAACCCTGGTTTCCATAAGATTCAATCTGTCCAATCTGTCTACCCCACACCATATGGCCTGTGACGTCACATTTGACAGCCTAATTTGGTATTTGGATCATATGGCTTCCCAATCCCACACATACATACTGCAGATGAGAACACTGTCAAACACTGTAGAGTAAAATTGTGAAGTATCAGTCTGTACTGTAGAAGAAAATTACACAGTTATGGTTATCAGGGCGTGTCCCATAACAATTAATTGTCACGATTTTGTTTGTTGATTATCAAACTAAAGAGTCAAAAGTTTTTCATTCCTATTTGACAATCTATAATTACTGTAATCTGGTGAAAAGAAGAATATAAACAGTCGGAAATATCAGTATATATTTGAATTTGCAGCCTGACATCTAGTAGTTTTTGGACGTGAGTCGACCAGTCCCTGTGTGTTATTAATAACCATTGCTCCTATTTCACATAATAATTTTCCAAAATGGAGGATATATTTCAATGGTGTCGAGAGGGAAATGCAATGCAAGTTCGTGTCTGGTTGGATGACACTGAACATGATATGAATCAAGGGTATGTGCAATGTTTTCCTTTTTTGGTCTGAAATTCCTGAAAGTGCTCATCATGTTAATTTTACGTATTTTACACTGTAAAAAATATTTTTTGTAACTTTACCACTACGTTTTGTAATTATACCAAAACTTGTAATA